>JBAIZL010000010.1:7298949-7341449 GCA_036971475.1 Prosapia bicincta | reverse complement strand
TATTAATAAATATAAATAACTAATACGTTATATAACTAGATTGTCTTACTTTAAAAAAATTTTTAATAAAAATACATTCATAACTATTTATTGTTTTAATCTTATAGACACAAAATATTTAAGTATTTGTTGTTAAAGTAAGAGATTACTTACTGAATATAACTGACTTTTGAAGTAAACAAAATTTCGACTGAACTGAAGCAAGAATATGAACCAACAATCACCAGCACACTAAAGCAAGTGCAACACTTAGCCCACCGTCCCTGGGTGTACTGCGTGAATTATTTATAGTATAGTATCACAGGTGTTTCAATGTTTAAAATTATTTGGCATGTTTAAATGTAGATAATGCACACCTGAAAGGAATGTAGCTAGTAACTGTTATCATTTATCTTTTGTTTCTGTTTGTCATACCATAGAATGATCACTTAATCAGCTCTGGTTTACCTACCCCCTGATCATCAACAGTAACCTCTTGAGAACGTAAGATACAATGCACCAATGTAGCTATGTTATTTTGTACAAATAATAGACAATATTGTTAAAAAAATAAATTTCCTTTTTAATTTGAAAGTCCTGTTTTTTTGACATGTAATAATATAACCCTGCTTCGTTCATCCGTTCATCTTATCTGTTTTTCAAGATCTGGCGATGGGTTTTTTTATTGACTTCATACGCAGTCCCGTACCTATAACGAAGAAGCGTTACGCTATACGAAGCTTAGCCTGTAATCACGATTAAAGGCAGCCGATTAACACGAGACAAACAGGCAATTGTTTGTTTAATAATAATTAGGAAAAACGTATAAATGTTTATCTCATATAGTGCGTATTTATTAGATTAAGGTTTGTAAGTGAAGTAGTCGGCGATGAGTCACCAATGGGATGTTCTCGCAGGGCCGTCCCAGCCTATCCATAGCCTCATTGATGACCTAATCCCCCAGCTACTTGGCTGGCTTCAACTTAACATGAGGCGCCTTATACGACTAGCTTAGTGATAGAATCTTGTTGTGGATTTTTCAAAATCGTGTTTAAATTGGTTTGGTTCAAGTCGTAACTTTTTAAGGTGACTAAACAATCTGTTGACTAGTTTGGAGATGTAATCCACAATCAAGAGAAATCTAACCTTTGTTCTGGATGAATGACGTCATTTTTGATTCCGGTAGAAATTTATTGTCTTGGTTACGGTGATCACCTATAGGGGTGGTCGCGGTCTTACCTTTCTAACCTATAATTATGTTTCTTGCTGCGGAAATATTAATAATAAAAATGTGGGGGCCTATCGGGATTTGAACTGAATTTTCGTATTCGTAGTCTAACGCCTTTTGGCACTAAGCCAGCTTTTCAATACCTCGACATTTATATCTCAAAGGTGTATATGAACTGCACTACATTAAACTGTTACCAAGGTTACCACACAATATCATAAATAGTACTCTGAGATTAAAAATAAATGTAAAGAATAAAATCAAGCAACATACTGGAAATAAGCAAACAATTATAAAACTTTTCTTTGTTGACCTCAGTAGGAATTTATTTGATTTTTTTATATATGACTTGTTTCACTTGGATGGTCGTAATGGATAACTAATAAACGTAATAATACGTCTGTCAGACAATAGTCTGTCGTGTACAAACGTTTTTACAAAGCAATTAATCAATTCAAACACTACAACCAACTGTGTGTTGTTAAACCGTCGATAGAAACACAATTATTTAAATTGAAAAAGTGAATAAATTAAGATCTCCAGCACAAAAATTACTTTATTGTACGTCAGAACGGTTTTACATATGATTAATGATACGTATTTTATATCATTGTTTTGACATAAAACATCATTTGTGTATGTACAAACAATACTCGTTGTTCAGAGAGTGTGAATCGACTGTCGTATACGAAGGAATACATGCAGTACAGAAATATAGGTCAACGGTTTCAGAATGGTTAATAATTTAAAGTAAATTGTTGAAGCATTTATTTTTTATTATTAATGTAGCTTGAGCTCCAATTTTACAGTTATATCCACATGTTGCAATACCTAAGCACAGGCTCTTAGTAATGTTTATCCCATTAAGGAATATATCTCTCTTTGATAGCTACAAATGTAGCCGACCTTGTGGTTTCTGAATAACATGATTGCAGTAGGGACACCATATTGGGCGATTCAATTGTATTTTTCAAGGCAATTAAGGCAAATTTTGTGATTAGGGCAATTGGGCGTTGAGTATATGTTTTAGGAGAAAATTGAAATGTTGTAAAATTACGATATGTTTGTTAGTGTAGAAGCTATTGCTTATAGTTTCTTCCCCCACAAAAGTTGTATTTTAAATTTCACCAAACACATATGTTCAACGACCAATTATAACGCATTACAATTCACTTAAGACTCTCACATAATTACTAGCAACGTCTATTCGAAGCACCAAACACAGTTTCCTGCCTGCCTTTATCCTTATAGGAACACAAAGTTAGCAGGGTGCGAATTGACAAAGTCACCTCGCAAAACTGTTGTACTATTTCACTCGAATGTTATTGCAACGTAAATGCTATCATACTTCTGATGTTAGCTTCTATAATTCCATTGCTTGTTCCTAAATATATAAATATATAAAATAGAGACAATAACTATGTCGATTCCGTTCAATTCCATCTATTACTTCACACTCTCCTTATGTATGTCTAGTTTAATTTTCAATTACCTCAAGTTCAAACAGATTTTTAAAAAAATATTGTAGATGACACTTGATGTTAATACAGGTTTTAGAATAATAATTCAATAATTACATTTAATAATGAGTTAATTTGTGTTTTATATGGAGGAAAATCCTTTCACAAAGGAGGCAACGTATGCCACAAAGTTATTTCGTCCCATTTGGCTTAAAATAAATAATATTAATACAGCTATATATATATATATATATATATATATATATATATATATATATATATATATATATATATATATATATAGAGAGAGAGAGAGAGGAGGAAGTAGAGTGAAGGAAAGACGTATTTTGTTTTGTATTTGTTCAAATTAAAAATATAGTCTAATGTTTACCTTTGTACTATACACTGGCGGTAATAAGTAGAGAGAGTAAATATAAAACCACTTTTATACACACTTTGTTTTTATTGTTTAAGTATGCTATATATATTCAAATTTATAAGAAGTATTTCTTTTTCTCAAAGAAGATGTTTAAAAATACATCGAATGTACAAAACTGTAAAGAACAAAATTCAGCTAATTTTAATGTAGAAAGATCCTTCCGGGTCACCACCCGTTTGTGCTACTAAAAAACAAGGGGACTTAAATAGGGGTGCAGGGACTTAATTCCTGAAAATAATAATAATACCATTCAAAGTTGACCCTCAACATGCTTTTTAAGGAAGAACGCTTGAGGATTAGCATTGAAGAGTTAGATAACCAGGTAGGTGACGAGCATGATCTAGGATAAAGGGGTGAGACGCTGAGAGGATGGCACGGCTGAGTGTGTGTGTAAAGCTCCTTCTTACTCTTGTATAGGTTGCAGACATATCACTGTCGGAACATAATGAATATAAAAAGGATTTTTGTTTTCTCTACTCAGTCTCTAACTAGTTTAAAAACTGCTTATATTATTTAAAAAAATAATTTCCCTAATTCCTTTTTTTACATTTTTGTATATATTTCACCTTAACATAACTTTTTCATATATTTACGTAACAAGTTTATTAAATAAAGTTAGAAAATAGTTTGTAGTAATTTACAAATATGTTTCAACAGACGAAAATAAATATGAAATGCAGACAACGAATTTAATTACTGAGGAATGTTTCGCAAAACTCTGATAAAAATTTAGGCAGGAGAGCTGATTCTGAACTTTATGCGCGGCGATTAATTTATATTAAATTCGTTTCAAAATTTTTGTGTGTGTTTTGGTCTAGCGAAGAAATTAATTTCACTGTTAAGCTGGGCAACTCTTCGTTTAAATATTTAAATTGAAGCAATAAAACTACGAACATGTCTCGTTATTAAATTTCTTAGTGGAATTTTTCAGTTGCAATTTTATTGATTTTGTAAATCTATCAACAAATGATTCTATGTAAGTAAAAAAAAGAATTTTCAATTCCTCTATTCAGTTATTAGTAGTTAATTATATATTATTTATATTAATTTTTTTAATATTTCTAAAGACAATTTCTAAGAATACTACGAACAATTGAATGTTCTTTCAAACGTGTTTTAACCAAACATATTCAGATATCAATACATATCTTCTACTGCATCATTGTTACAAATTAAAAATATTTTTAAACTTATAATTAGAAAATCGATAAAGTAAAAAACAATGGTGATATAGTTTCAAAATAATGGTTCCCTTATAAAATATATTTAAAACTAAATTTTTAAAGCATCCCACCAAAACAAAGGAACCGCAGCCCTTGTTACAACTTTTCTAAGGTGCAATACTGAATTATAGTTAAACTATTGTCATTAAATAATATAATAAAAATATACAATGGTTTTCAAAAAGAAAAAAAAAACAAAATACTTAATTCGTATAAGTCTATAAAATAATACACATGCATTTTTAAGCTTCACTTGGTTAGAGGCGTTGAAATAATTTTAAGTGTCTAATGTGGAATGTTTCAACAATATTTCTCGTATTTACCTTTCCTTAACAGCAACAACAAAATTTTGAACATTAATTTGTAACAAGTTTAAAGGCATTTTTAAATTCTGTGGTAACATAAATGTAATTTTATACAGAAAGTTGAGACTTTTATATCGACTTTTACTCAGAATTGGTTTCGATGTGCTTTATAATAAAATCGATTTTTCTCCTCTCTAACCTTATACTTGTACTAACATCTCTGATATTTAGAGCTTCCTTTATTTACAACCATAATTTCATTAATATTGTTCCAAAATATTAGCTTTATTAAATAACTACCAGTTATTTCACTTTCACTATATGTACTTAAACAAGAATCTTACTTTGTATTTATGGGAGTTAACTTTCAAAGATTGGTAGTATCTCAAGTATCACATACCGGGGGTTATATTAGACTGCGAGTTGTGTGGTCTACAACCAAAACCCCCGGTCTGTGATGCCCACTGATGGAGATACTACCAATCTTTGAAAGTTAATTCGCTTAAATACAAAGTAAGATTCTTGTTTAAGTACATATAGGGAAAGTGATAGGTGAATACAAGAAAACAGTGTTGCAAAGCTATATATATATATATATATATATATATATATATATATATATATATATATATATATATATATATATATATATTAATTTAAAAATATTTCAAAAACAAGAATACTTTTAATAAATATATTTATTCAAAGCTTTTCGCCGATAAAATAGTACCAGCATCTTCAGGAAAATAAATATCTATATAATTATATAAATTTAATATATATATATATATACACGAGTACACTCACCAGGATTTTAAATAGAGTCTTCAGTTTGTTCGAGGTGTGACGGTTAATTAGGTGCCTCATTATCTTTTAAGAATATACACATGACAATACTGTACACATTCTAGCCAGTAGACTACATGTCAGATTGACGTCCATTCTTTAAAGATTCCAAAACATTTACTCCTAGCCTAGAATTTACATTCTGTTTTAATGCAAGAGGAGGTTTTTTTCCCACATGTTTTTGACAGCATCTGGCAATAAATACTAACTGCGGTATAGATGTGGAATTATGTGCATAGGCTGGTAGTAACTTGAGTTTTTGCAAAGTATAAAGAAAAATGTCAGGGAACAAACATAAAGTTTTTTTTTGTGAGAGGTGCTGCCTTTATTTAAATCACGGCGAAACTGGCTGGCTAACTTTTGTTTTAAATTTTGTAATGCACCTAACAATGTACTGCACATACCAATGTACTTCACATTCCAATGTAATGCATATTTCAAAGACTGCACATACCAATGTACTTCACATCCCAATGTATTGCACATTCCAATGTACTGCACATACCAATATACTGCACATACCAATGTACTGAACATGCCAATATAATGCATATTTCAAAGACTGCACATACCAATGTACTGCACATCCAAATGTACTGCACATTCCAATGTACTGCACATACCAATATACTGCACATACCAATGTACTTCACATCCCAATGTACTGCACATACCAATGTACTGAACATGCCAATATAATGCATATTTCAAAGACTGCATATACCAATGTACTTCACATCCCAATGTATTGCACATTCCAATGTACTGCACATACCAATATACTGCACATACCAATGTACTGAACATGCCAATATAATGCATATTTCAAAGACTGCACATACCAATGTACTGCACATCCAAATGTACTGCACATGCCAATGTACTGCACATACCAATATACTGCACATACCAATGTACTGAACATGCCAATATAATGCATATTTCAAAGACTGCACATACCAATGTACTGCACATCCAAATGTACTGCACATGCCAATGTACTGCACATACAAATATACTGAACATGTCAATGTAATGCATATGTCGAATACTGTACATGCCAATGTACTGAACATGCCAATATAATGCATATTTCAAAGACTGCACATACCAATGTACTGCACATCCAAATGTACTGCACATGCCAATGTACTGCACATACAAATATACTGAACATGTCAATGTAATGCATATTTCAAAGACTGCACATACCAAACTACTGCACATACCAATGTGCTTCACATCCCAATGTACTGCACATACCAATATACTGCACATACCAATGTACTGCACATACCAATATACTGCACATACCAATGTAATGCATATTTCGAATAGTGCGCATACCAATATACTGAACATGCCAATATAATGCATATTTCAAAGACTGCACATACCAATGTACTGCACATCCAAATGTACTGCACATGCCAATGTACTGCACATACAAATATACTGAACATGTCAATGTAATGCATATTTCAAAGACTGCACATACCAATGTACTGCACATGCCAATGTACTGCGCATACCAATGTACTGCACATGCCAATGTACTGCGCATACCAATATACTAAACATGTCAATGTAATGCATATTTCAAAGACTGCACATACCAATGTACTGCACATCCCAATGTACTGCACATGCCAATGTACTGCACATGCCAATGTACTGCACATACCAATATACTAAACATATCAATGTAATGCATATTTCAAAGACTGCACATACCAATGTACTGCACATCTCAATGTACTGCACATGCCAATGTACTGCACATACCAATATACTAAACATGTCAATGTAATGCATATTTCAAAGACTGCACATACCAATGTACTGCACATGCCAATGTACTGCGCATACCAATGTACTGCACATGCCAATGTACTGCACATACCAATATACTAAACATGTCAATGTAATGCATATTTCAAAGACTGCACATACCAATGTACTGCACATCCCAATGTACTGCACATGCCAATGTACTGCACATACCAATATACTAAACATGTCAATGTAATGCATATTTCAAAGACTGCACATACCAATGTACTGCACATACCAATGTACTGCGCATACCAATATACTGAACATGTCAATGTAATGCATATTTCAAAGACTGCACATACCAATGTACTGCACATGCCAATGTACTGCGCATACCAATATACTGAACATGTCAATGTAATGCATATTTCAAAGACTGCACATACCAATGTACTGCACATGCCAATGTACTGCGCATACCAATATACTGAACATGTCAATGTAATGCATATTTCAAAGACTGCACATACCAATGTACTGCACATCCCAATGTACTGCACATGCCAATGTACTGCACATACCAATATACTAAACATGTCAATGTAATGCATATTTCAAAGACTGCACATACCAATGTACTGCACATGCCAATGTACTGCGCATATCAATGTACTGCACATGCCAATGTACTGCGCATACCAATATACTAAACATGTCAATGTAATGCATATTTCAAAGACTGCACATACCAATGTACTGCACATCCCAATGTACTGCACATGCCAATGTACTGCACATACCAATATACTAAACATGTCAATGTAATGCATATTTCAAAGACTGCACATACCAATGTACTGCAGATGCCAATGTACTGCGCCTACCAATGTACTGCAGATGCCAATGTACTGCACATCCCAATGTACTGCAGATGCCAATGTACTGCACATACCAATATACTAAACATGTCAATGTAATGCATATTTCAAAGACTGCACATACCAATGTGCTTCACATCCCAATGTACTGTACATACCAATATACTGCACATACCAATGTAATGCATATTTCGAATACTGGGCATACCAATATACTGAACATGTCAATGTAATGCATATTTCAAAGACTGCACATACTAATGTACTGCACATCCCAATGTACTGCACATCCCAATGTACTGCACATACCAATGTAATGCATATTTCAAAGACTGCACATACCAATGTGCTTCACATCCCAATGTACTGTACATACCAATATACTGCACATACCAATGTAATGCATATTTCGAATACTGCGCATACCAATATACTGAACATGTCAATGTAATGCATATTTCAAAGACTGCACATACCAATGTACTGCACATACCAATGTAATGCACATACCAATGTAATGCATATTTCAAAGACTGCATATACCAATGTACTGCACATCCCAATGTACTGCACATCCCAATGTATTGCACATACCAATGTAATGCATATTTCAAAGACTGCACATACCAATGTACTGCACATCCCAATGTACTGCACAACCCAATGTATTGCACATACCAATGTAATGCATATTTCAAAGACTGCACATACCAATGTACTGCACATCCCAATGTATTGCACATACCAATGTAATGCATATTTCAAAGACTGCACATACCAATGTACTGCACAACCCAATGTACTGCACAACCCAATGTATTGCACATACCAATGTAATGCATATTTCAAAGACTGCATATACCAATGTACTGCACATCCCAATGTACTGCACATCCCAATGTATTGCACATACCAATGTAATGCATATTTCAAAGACTGCACATACCAATGTACTGCACATCCCAATGTACTGCACAACCCAATGTATTGCACATACCAATGTAATGCATATTTCAAAGACTGCACATACCAATGTACTGCACATCCCAATGTACTGCACAATCCAATGTATTGCACATACCAATGTAATGCATATTTCAAAGACTGCACATACCAATGTACTGCACAACCCAATGTATTGCACATACCAATGTAATGCATATTTCAAAGACTGCACATACCAATGTACTGCACATCCCAATGTACTGCACATACCAATGTAATGCATATTTCAAAGACTGCACATACCAATGTACTGCACATCCCAATGTACTGCACAACCCAATGTATTGCACATACCAATGTAATGCATATTTCAAAGACTGCATATACCAATGTACTGCACATCCCAATGTACTGCACATGCCAATGTACTGCACATGCCAATGTACTGCACATACCAATATACTGAACATGTCAATGTAATGCATATTTCAAAGACTGCACATACCAATGTACTGCACAACCCAATGTATTGCACATACCAATGTAATGCATATTTCAAAGACTGCATATACCAATGTACTGCACATGCCAATGTACTGCACATCCCAATGTACTGCACATGCCAATGTACTGCACATACCAATATACTGAACATGTCAATGTAATGCATATTTCAAAGACTGCACATACCAATGTGCTTCACATCCCAATGTACTGTACATACCAATATACTGCACATACCAATGTAATGCATATTTCGAATACTGCGCATACCAATATACTGCACATGCCAATGTAATGCATATTTCAAAGACTGCATATACCAATGTACTGCACATCCCAATGTACTGCACATGCCAATGTACTGCACATCCCAATGTACTGCACATGCCAATGTACTGCACATACCAATATACTGAACATGTCAATATAATGCATATTTCAAAGACTGCACATAACAATGTACTGCACAACCCAATGTATTGCACATACCAATGTAATGCATATTTCAAAGACTGCATATACCAATGTACTGCACATCCCAATGTACTGCACATGCCAATGTACTGCACATCCCAATGTACTGCACATGCCAATGTACTGCACATCCCAATGTACTGCACATGCCAATGTACTGCACATCCCAATGTACTGCACATCCCAATGTACTGCACAACCCAATGTATTGCACATACCAATGTAATGCATATTTCAAAGACTGCACACACCAATGTACTGCACATACCAATGTACTGCACATACCAATGTACTGCACAACCCAATGTATTGCACATACCAATGTAATGCATATTTCAAAGACTGCATATACCAATGTGCTTCACATCCCAATGTACTGCATATACCAATGTACTGCAAATACCAATATACTGCACATACCAATGTAATGCATATTTCGAATACTGCACATGCCAATGTACTGAACATACCAATATACTGCACATACCAATGTAATGCATATTTCGAATACTGCACATGCCAATGTACTGAACATACCAATATGCTGCACATACCAATGTAATGCATGTTTCAAAGACTGCACATACCAATGTACTGCACATCCCAATGTACTGCACATACCAATGTAATGCATATTTGAAATACTGCACATGCCAATGTACTTCACATTCCAATGTACTGCACATCCCAATGTACTGCACATACCAATGTAATGCATATTTCAAATACTGCACATACCAATGTACTGCACATGCCAATGTACTTCACATTCCAATGTACTGCACATATCAATGTAATGCATATTTCAAATACTGCACATACCAATGTACTGCACATGCCAATGTATTTCACATACCAATATACTGCACATATCAATGTAATGCATATTTCAAAGACTGCACATACCAATGTACTGCACATACAAATGTACTACACACTCCAATGTACTGCACATATAAATATACTGCAATTTCCAATGTAATACACATACCAATGTACTGCACATGCCAATTTACTTCACATTCCAATGTACTGCACACACCAATGTACTGCACATCCCAATGTACTGCACATACCAATTTAATACACATGTCAATGTACAAATATTACCTTAGATTTTGCTTTTCGTGTACTTTTTCATTTAGTGGTACTTCTTATAATTTATTATAGTATTCATATTATTAAAGCTTATTGCAGCAATAACATTATAAAATTGTCTTATAATAAATACACTGTACGAAGCTAAGTATTCTAGTGGGAAGAAATGCCTTCTAACCTGAAGGTCCTCGATTAATTTTGTTTTGAAATTATCTACAATAATTGTCTACATAATACAGGTTAATAACCCTAATTATGAACACTTATAAATTTATTTATTATAGAATCCCTTGCGGTGTTAGAGAAATAATTAACATTTGGGCTATAAATCTACTGGATTATTACAGTTTTATGGTTTCATTAAAATATTTCACTCTAACTTTGTTTCCTTTATTAGCTCCACAATAATTACCTACTTTTATTACTTACTTATCACAGAATAAAGCAAACACCAACAGGTTTTTATTAGCTCTACAATAATTACCTACTTTTATTACTTACTTATCACAGAATAAAGCAAACACCAACATGTTTTTATTAGCTCTACAATAATTACCTACTTTTATTACTTACTTATCACAGAATAAAGCAAACACCAACATGTTTTAATTAGCTCTACAATAATTACCTACTTTTATTACTTACTTATCACAGAATAAAGCAAACACCAACATGTTTTTATTAGCTCTACAATAATTACCTACTTTTATTACTTACTTATCTCAGAATAAAGCAAACACCAACATGTTTTTATTAGCTCTACAATAATTACCTACTTTTATTACTTACTTATCACAGAATAAAGCAAACACCAACATGTTTTTATTAGCTCTACAATAATTACCTACTTTTATTACTTACTTATCACAGAATAAAGCAAACACCAACATGTTTTTATTAGCTCTACAATAATTACCTACTTTTATTACTTACTTATCACAGAATAAAGCAAACACCAACATGTTTTTATTAGCTCTACAATAATTACCTACTTTTATTACTTACTTATCACAGAATAAAGCAAACACCAACATGTTTTTATTAGCTCTACAATAATTACCTACTTTTATTACTTACTTATCACAGAATAAAGCAAACACCAACATGTTTTTATTAGCTCTACAATAATTACCTACTTTTATTACTTACTTATCACAGAATAAAGCAAACACCAACATGTTTTTATTAGCTCTACAATAATTACCTACTTTTATTACTTACTTATCACAGAATAAAGCAAACACCAACATGTTTTTATTAGCTCTACAATAATTACCTACTTTTATTACTTACTTATCACAGAATAAAGCAAACACCAACATGTTTTTATTAGCTCTACAATAATTACCTACTTTTATTACTTACTTATCACAGAATAAAGCAAACACTAACATGTTTTTATTAGCTCTACAATAATTACCTACTTTTATTACTTACTTATCACAGAATAAAGCAAACCCCAACATGTTTTTATTAGCTCTACAATAATTACCTACTTTTATTACTTACTTATCACAGAATAAAGCAAACACTAACATGTTTTTATTAGCTCTACAATAATTACCTACTTTTAATACTTACTTATCACAGAATAAAGCAAACACCAACATGTTTTTATTAGCTCTACAATAATTACCTACTTATATTATTTACTTATCACAGAATAAAGCAAACACCAACATGTTTTTATTAGCTCTACAATAATTACCTACTTTTATTACTTACTTATCACAGAATAAAGCAAACACCAACATGTTTTTATTAGCTCTACAATAATTACCTACTTTTATTACTTACTTATCACAGAATAAAGCAAACACCAACATGTTTTTATTAGCTCTACAATAGTTACCTACTTTTATTACTTACTTATCACAGAATAAAGCAAACACTAACATGTTTTTATTAGCTCTACAATAGTTGCCTACTTTTATTACTTACGTATCACAGAATAAAGCAAACACTAACATGTTTTTATTAGCTCTACAATAGTTGCCTACTTTTATCACTTACTTATCACAGAATATAGCAAACACTAACATGTTTTTATTAGTTCCACAATAATTACCTACTTTTATCACAGAATATAGCAAACACTAACATGATTTTATTAGCTCTGCAATAGTTGCCTACTTTTCCAGTGGGAAAAAAGGTGATTATTAGGAATGGAGACGTTTTCCACTTCCACGTTTGTAACCACTGAACTACCACAACGTTGCACCTCTCGCACTTCCTCTGCTTTCTACATACTTTCATTTTTGTCAGTCTTCTTAAAGAAATTTAAGTCTTTGTATACATAATATAGAAAATAATTTAAATACATTATAAATATATATAACCTTAATCATAAAGTCAACCTTTAAAATCATTCTACAACACTTTAAGTCGATCCATTATAGTTTATTTAAAGGTTTTTTTATTATTTGTTATATACACATTTAACAGCATTTAAAATTAACAATTCAATTGAAATAAAAATATGCCATGATCTTTCAAATTTCATTTAACGGCCATCAAAATATCTCATCAGACTCCACAGCTCCCAAAGTTTATTTTAAATGTATTCTTTTACAATAACTAATATCTGAAGCCTATTGAATTCCACCTTCTTTGTTCTTATTAACACACATTTTCTTAAAATACAGACAATGCATTTTAATTTTTATGTTTTGGTATACCTTTCAAATTTTCATAAAAATATATTCAGGTATATTAAACAAAACAGAATTGTACCAACGAAATTTACCTATATATATATATATATATATATATATATATATATATATATATATATATATATATATATACACACAAGTTAATGTGAATCACGAATGGGTAAAAAAAAATATGCAACAATAATCTAATAATTGTAATTTCCATATTTTAAAATCGACCGATAAAATTTACGAATGTAACTCTTGAATGTAAGAATAAACATAAAATGTCCTAATATTTACTCTAACTTTGTATTATAGAAGAGGAGGAGAAATGTTTGAGCAAACCACAAATAAGTGTCAGAAAATAAAGTTGTAAGTAAGGGAATGTTTTCAACTATGCTCGTTTTTACTACGGGACAAAGTATTGCCATTTCATAGAATATTTTGTCTCTCCATACAAAATAGTTTTTTTCGTAAAATCTAGTTGACTTTCTATCTGTTACAAAATTAAATTTTAATCACTCTGTACTGAGACTCCTAATAGACTCATCTTTACTTCCGTTAGAAATATATCTATATATTCCAATACATTTTCCTCCTTTTCTTACAATACTTTACTTAAGTTACTTTTTAGAAAATAATTACAATTAATATAAATAAAGTAACATAACCTATGCGTTAAAACAGCTGTTCTACGAGATAACCTATAACATAAAAGCAGCTATAATATTTTAAATAACAAACCCAGTAACCACACAATATCTTTATTTAATCACTTTATGTACATTTCGGTTACCAGGTAACCATCTTCAGAAGTACTGAACCAAATTAATTTAATTTACAATGTAACTTTCAGTACTTCTGAAGATGGTTACCTGGTAACCGAAATGTACATAAAGTGATTAAATACAGTTATTTTGTGGTTATTGGGTTTGTTATTTAAAATATTATAACATAGGCCACAGTTTCTCAAGAAATCTATATTAAAGCAGCTGTTTTAATGAATCATGTTATATCTTAGTTTATGCCAAATGAAACCAGATGAAGTAATTATATTGCATACCTTGCCCCGTTTGTAAAGAGTTTTTATGCCATACTAAAATTGATTAATTAAATTCCATTTATGTATAATATTTGCAAAAAAAATGTATTAACAACAAGTGTCATCCCCTACAAGTTTAAAAAAATATATTTGAACTTGAGTGGATGAATAGAAAGAATTTATTAACTATTGCAAATTTTACAAGATTCGAGTATCTACTAGGAAAGTGGGGGAGTGATTGAGAAGGAATTCAAAAAACTTTATCTTTTCATATGGGTAAATATTTTTCTATTAGTATTTTTATTTATAATCTTTTATTGTAGGTGAACTGATGAACTGTGTATGATCAAGGCAACTTTCCTTGAAATATTCTTTTCTATGTACGGTGTTGTATGTGTGACTAATACTTTTATTTGTTACTATTTATAGGCTTTCTTTTTTCGTTGTTTGCATTATGTTGTAGTTTTTTTCGCTTTTCATTCGCATTATCCGTTTGTGAAGCAAGGCTCGATACATTTTATCCAGTTAGTTTATTTTATTTAATTAGTTTCTTTCATTTTTAATCCTAGAGCATTATTTATGACATTAAGTGGTAACCATGGAAACAATCTAACGTTATACAATAGAAGTTTTTCATTTAGATCTTTAAGAAGTTAATTTTTAGCTTTGGAAAGTTGGTCCAGTGCCAAATAACGCTAGATTTTGAACATGAAAATATTCAGTTCGAATCCGGCTGGATCCCAAATATTTATAATTTATTATTCAATAAATATTTGAAAAAACTGTTTTAATATAAATTGTCATCCAGTATAGGGTAAACTCAATGAATTTGAACTTAATTGGATGAATTAAAACGTATTTTAATAAAGATTTTATTTTGTACAAGATATATATCAGGAGAGTGTGAACTAATAGAAGGAATTTAACAATAATAAATGTATGCCAACTAATCACTGGACTGATTCTTTTTACACGAAAGAAAACACTTTGGTTCTGTATCTAGTTATATTACACCAATCTTCGTAGATTCAGACGACATATTTAAGTTTGTCGTGTACGCTCGCGTATGCTCTGGTACAAATTTGTTTCCTTATGAAACCGTTTCCTTAGAAGATTGATGAGACAGAGCGTTATCAAACTTTACTCTGTGTAAAAACTGAAGTGTAAATAAGTTCTGAAACTTGTCTAATGACCTGTCAAGCAACTTCAATTTATTACATTATAGACATCTTCAAAATTTGTTTCCCTTTGAAGGGGCAACGCCTTCGATTTCCTTGAACCTTTATTAATGTTGGACTCCATTTCTTCACTCCCTTTACTTGCTCTTTTTATTTAGTCACTTAACAACGCAACCCTTGTCATTATTAGTCCTTTTTTACCATGGAATATTCAGTAACACCAATATTGTTATTTATATAACAAACTAAATTCCAAAGAGAATAGCAATTCTGAGGTTTAATGAGCACAGAAGGAAGAATAACCAGGACGGGCCTGTGTAGAAGCATAGTGTAGATAATCAGCATTGAATTGACGAAACATATTAGAGAGACAGTTGATATTCAAACTTTTCTCTATAACATATTAAACTAAAAAGTTTTAAGCAAAATTTAAAATAAAAAATATATAGCATTGACATACATATACCATTGATATATGTACAACATTGACATACAAATAACACTAATACACATATAACACACATACACACACACACACACACACACACACACACACACACACACCACACATACTATACCCCCCCCACACACACACACCACACATACTATACCCCCCCCACACACACACACCACACATACTATACCCCCCCACACACACTCACACCCACACACCACACATACCATACCCCCCCACACACACCCACACCCACCCACACACACACACACACACACCACAAATACTATACCCCCCCCCACACACACACACACTACACATACCATACCCCCCACACACACCCACACCCACACACACACACACACCACACATACTATACCCCCCCCCCCCACACACACACACACACCACACATACTATACCTCCCCCCCCCCCACACACACACACTCACACCCACACACCACACATACCATACCCCCCCCACACACCCACACCCACACCCACACACACACACACCACACATACTATACCCCCCCTCCCCCCCCCACACACACACACCACACATACCAAACCCCCACACACACACCCACACCCACACACACACCACACATACCATACCCCCCCCCCCCCACACACACACATACATATATATATATATATATATATATATATATATATATATATATATATATATATATATATATATTAAATATATTAAATATGGTGATATGTTTTCTTGTAATATAGTTAATAAATTAAAAATATTTCAAAAACAAGAATTCTTTTAATGAATATATTTATTCAAAGATTTTTGCCGATAAAATAGCACTAGCATCTTTCCCGGTACTATTTATTATATATATATATATATATATATATATATATATATATATATATATATATATCGAAAACCTGTTCCTGTTCATGACGAGCTGGTTGCTAATTATTTATTACACTTTGATATTACCAGGGTTAAGACCTGTCGTCAAATTACGACTGTAATCTTACCAATCGTAAGACTAAAAGGTCTCCTTCAAATGTAAGTTAACAATTTAACAACCTTCAGTTAACAAAAAGTCTTTTCGCAAGTAATATCAAAGTGTACTAATTATATATATATATATATATATATATATATATATATATATATATATATATATATATATATATATTTTAAACCAACATAGGTTATTGAAATACAAGAAGATTTATTAATTTATATTCAAAGCTTTTCGTTGGCAAACAGTACCAACATCATCAGGAATGAAAATTACAATAATGTAATAATAAATAATTACATTATTGTAAATTTCATTCCTGATGATGTTGGTACTGTTTGCCAACGAAAAGCTTTAAATATAAATTAATAAATATTCTTGTATTTGAATAACCTGTGTTGTTTTAAATTATTAAACAAGAAAACGTATTTTATATATATTTATATATAGGTTTTGTCGACACTCTCTTGTAAATGGAGAATTCCCGTCTTAGCAAGTAACTTCATTTATTTACAAGAGGTTCCATGTTTTTCATCAACAAATTCTAAGAATCTCGAAATGTTTTACAGGATTAGATTATTAACATATAAACTTTATGTATGATCGTTTCTTGGGAATTGTAGGAAGAACCTGCCTGGAAAAATACACAACTTCTCCGATACACTTTGTTCTCTTTCCAATTATTTCAACTAATTGTTGAATGTAGAAAGTAAAACAAGAAACTAATTTTATCAATAAGACGAATAGATTATTAATATAAATAGAACAAAGAAAAATTTCTTGACGTTGATGACAGTGGATACATGTTGCAGACATTTGAAGTAGCCTATAGAACAAAATGTAATAGAATTAACATGAAACATGAAAATGATTTGTTGTTTATGATTGTTTATTGATGAGAAATAACAATTTCTGAAGCCAAATTATACAATGATTTGTTCTCACATGTTTCTACACGCTACAGAGGAGATGCAAAGGTCACAGATATTCCTACACGATAACTTCGGAGCAATATTTACCGGTACCATCATAAGGTCGCCCGATGTATCTGTTACGTTCTGTATCTGTTATTGCATGATGTAATACTTGTAAAATACTGTTACCACAGATGATGTATAGAATAAAGCATATCTACGTTATATTAAAGAATGTCTTGTTGGGATGTTCATGCCTTGTTAGGTATATACTCTCATGGAACACCATTTGTTACGTCAGACTCCGCGCAGGAGGTGGCTCATCTTGCAGTTTCTTTTATTTTGCTTTACAATTGTCCTACTTTACAAAAAACGTTCTTTTATCGAACTGATTTTATTGTAACTGGAATTTCTCACTGAAACTGTAACAATGGTTGCGTATTATTACATACACAAATCACAGTCGCACAAGGAGGGAGAGTCTATGGCATCTGCTTAGACAACTGTTTGCTAGGCAAGTGTCAGACGTGCATTCTTTACAGTTTTCAATTTTTCAAGTACCGGGTGTTTATTGATTATGGGCGTATATCAGTGAAATCAAGCTTTGTATATACTTACCCACACACACACACACACACACACACATACACACACACACACACACACACACACACACACACACACACACACACACACACACACACACACACACACACACACACACACACACACACAGACACACACACACACACACACACAAGTGCCAAAAAATGCTAACTTGAGAACTAGAACTAATTTAGAACTATCATCGATATTTTGAAATGACCAGAAAAATCCATAATAAACAGTAGTGAAAACAGAATTAAAAAACTCAAATAACAAAAAAGTTACAGCCATTTTAAAAATAATAGACATTTTTCAGTGTTCTAAAACAGATAACAAAATTATGCAGGTTAAAACTAATACGATGTCCAACCCGCCCGTACAAGAAACAAGCACGGAGATAGCGACGAGCTTAGGAGCAGAAGGGAAGGGTTACATAGCCGCAATAAATACAGGAACTTAGGGACCTGTAAGGCAGTCTGTAAAAATTTTTAATACGAGGTGCGAATGGTCTTAGTGTCGGTCAGCGCCTAGGACAACCACCATAAGGCCAGATGGGACCAAAATAGCCACGTTTCTGCCGTATACTTCCATCCATGGACAAGGGGTCCAGACTCAGCCTCCAGGACGCGGAAATGGAGAAAGACTTCCATCGACTGACCAGGGATGGCAACTTCCGATGTCCAGGGAACAGGGAATCCAGACGAGAGGACTCTAGGACCGGCAGGGAAATCCTTGGCAAGTCATTTTCTCTATTATATACAAATTAACGTCAAATTTAGTCAGTTAAATTTATTAAATTCAAATTAACAATTAAACTTAGACAATTACTTCATTCTATGTTGAAAAATTAAATAAATCTTAAAAGTAATAAAATTAATTAGTCTAACAAAAATGTTTAAATAATGAATCATAAATAATAAATTTACAAAGTGGTTTTGGCCATAAGCCAATCATTTTCAAGAAGACCAGATTTATTGAATCATATAAATTTTAAAATTATTTATAATAAAATGTGAATTTACCAATTCAATCTTGAAATAAGAAGATAAATTTTTTTATTATGTTAAATTTTGTAAATAATTGTGTTTAAAAATGTGTAAATGTAATAAATGAATTATATATGAAATGTAGGATTTAAATATGTGAAAAATAACGAACTTTTAATTAATAATTTGTGAAGATTTGGAAAGAAAATTATTTTAGTTTAAAACCACTAATTAAATAAATTATAAAAACTTACAGTATTTGAATTTATCCTGTGTTGAACAACCAATAAAAACTTTTAGTTCTTTCCAACTGATAAATAATGATTATAAAATCAAAGTACAGTTTTAATTAAATTTTTATTAATTAATAAATATATAAAATTCAGAACCTAATGTTTCTTCAAACGAGTTCTCTCCTGAGAACAATTTTATTGAGCTATTCTAAAAATTAGTTGGTTTTTTGTATTGAAGCCCAGAGACGATGTCTACTGGCAGATCATGTTTAAAGAACACAGGAGTCTTTTAAAATAGGTATCTTAAACATGATCATATTTTGCACGCCCCCTTGCTGTGCCTGCAGATCTCATGAAGTGGTAAGATTCTTTGAAAATTGTGTGTGTTCATATAAATGTTGTTTCTTTCCAGCTAACTATTTTACTGACATGTGTAACTATATACAGTCCCAACAAACCTGCCAACCAACTTAGGGGAGGTCATACAAACGTTAAGGTAGAAGTCAGCTGGAATAGGCTTTATATTAGGCGTGGTAGGTTATGCGGGAACACAAGACAAAATTTAGGGATCTTAACACGGTACACAAAACGGTGTGAGCAGCAGATATATAAATATATAATAAATAAATAAATTCTGCAACAACACCGAAGTGGAGCAGGGAGGGACGTTGCAACACACACACACACACACACACACACACACACACACACACACACACACACACATATATATATATATATTATTCAAGAAATAAGTTTTGTTATTTTCTCCTACAGAAAAGTAAAGAGTTTTTGAAGAAAAGAGAAAGGCAATTTTTGTCTACAGAACATACAAGCAATGATTCAATATATAAATCTGATAGACACCACTATCAATCTTGATAAATACTTCCTGCTTCACTTTCTTGTAGTTTACAAATGATATTAAACTAAAACTAATTTTCGATATATTAGAGACATAAAACTATTGCTTAGGACTGGAAGACAATTTATTAACATTGAGTTATTAAGGTTCTTGAAAACTTAATTTTATAAAAGCTTCTTAAAAATATTTTTATGTAATGTCTAGCGTTACTAGGCGAGCGTTGCTGCGCACGAAATCATAATTTTATAATGCAAAAAGAAAAATTAATAATTAGTTGTTCAATAACAAATTCAAATCAAACGCCTAAATAATTATATTTTGTTTACTGCAATGCTAAAGGATAGACGATGTTTTTCTTCATTTCACTAGGCGTATAAATATACAAATTTTAGGTGTCCCGACACGTGAGCACGCAACATAGTAGGCGATAAAAAGCTCGAATGTTCCAAATTTAACCCAGCAACGGTCTATGGTTTTCTTTGTGCCTTGTTTATGGTTATTGCGAAAGCAAGACTCAAAGGAAATTGTAGTCGTTTGATATCGAAGGATAAATTAGATGAAATCATCGGCCATCGTGGAGTTAAGACCATCTCTCCTTTGAACTTGTCACTTTTGGTTTCTGCCCTGATCAAGTTGTGTGTCAGTTTTTTTGTTGTCAGTCTGTTTCCGTTGCACAGCGTTGGTGGATTCAAATTTTGCAAGAGTATTATCTGTGATCCTACTTTTAACGTCAGTAAGTGTGATGGCAATTTTACATAGAATTTAGCAAATTTTAAACAATTTAAACTAATTATTAATGTATTTTAATAGTTACATTATGTTTTTAATTAATTAAGTAATGCTAGTATGATTATAAATGGCATTTGAACATTAGACTTATCAGGTTGATCACTGAAACATCCTAAGCCTGTAGGGGTAGCTCTTTAGAGGGATCTTCAGCAGACTTCACACTAACCATCATCCTAGGAATATGCTTTCTCTAACATTCATTAGCTTCTGTTGAGCGATTTAGGCGTCCATAAGGTACATACATACACACACACATTAGTTTATGTATATATATATAAACTGATTTGGCAATCAATTAGAGTAATGTTTAAATAATTTTACAAACCATGTTAGTAGTCTTTGAGAATGCTGGAACTATACTCCGGCGAAAAGCTTCAGCATAATTGTAAATATTGAATAAAATATATCTTGATTATGAACTTTTTGAAGTTATTTAATAATTATAACAAATCAAGAAAAAATAATCATCTTTATTATAATATATATATATATATATATATATATATATATATATATATATATATATATATATATATATATATATATATATAGATTTTCAGCTGACCAATAAATAAGTATCATCCTTTAGTGAATATTCTACACAAAAATTCTAAATAATGAATATTCACAAGGTAATTATTATTATGGAATTTATGAATTTCAAGATTCCCCGTTTATATTATTATGTTATATTATTAGAGTAATATAGATTGTACTGAGCATTTTAAAAACATAACAACATTCATTCATATATATATATATATATATATATATATATATATATATATATTTATATTTATATATATATATATATATATATATATATATATATATATATATATACTGTTATTTGACTTTGCTGTTTAATTTTGCTTTTCAAAACAAATAATATAATGGTATACTTTAATAATATAAAACTAAAATATCTACAAAACGGATATCCGGCACCAGAACATTTGTTTACCTCCGGAACGTTTGTGAAGAGATTTCAGAGCCTATTAAATGTTCAGATGAGTAACAACCTCGCTGATCGAAGTCAACATGTGACTCCAGATATTCAAATAGCGTACAAATGAATTCGCATCCCAATATATTTCTTTTGAAAACGTTTTCCATCATGTTTACAAACCCACTCACAGATGAAAAATATTGCCCTTGATACTGAATACATCCTCGAGCGAGTAACGCACCAAAATATACAAAATCTAAAAAAGTCTTATATATTGTTACGTTCTCACGGGGATTCAAAAAATTATAAATTTTTGCCTCAGTATAACTACCGTCAGATTAATATCGTCTGTAAAAATTCTGTCAGGTTACGCTATGAACCACCTCAAAATTAATAAAATGAATTAACATATGGTTTTTCACATCACCTGACTTTATGTGGTAAGAAAATTGTTTTAAAACGTAGGCTATGTTAGATTATTATTATTTACGTTGCCCTCCAAGTGCCACAACCTATTTTTTTAAAATAATCCCCACTCTCCATTGGCTACTAATATTCAGATTCTTAACATTTGTAAAAGCGTCTAAATAATTTTTAATCAGTTCAAATAATAATTACTATAACCTCACTAAATAGTCTATTCACACTTAACTTGCTACGCCACTCCGTCGTTACTCTCTGCACTACACTAAACCTTTACAAATCGACCTCTCGTTCCTTCTAGGCGGTTCTAAGCTTTTCGCAGTAGTATGTTGTTGTGTCCAATCAAAGGTGAAAACACATTTACTTTTCATTTGCCATAAATCACGGCTGCCACAATATTGTAACAATATATGAAACCAATCAAAACTTTAGATTTTGCTACTACAAAGTCGAGTTGTAAGTTAAAATTTGTAGTAGCAACAATCACTTAGGATGATGACTTTGTCATTGAAACGCATATGAGTCAATAAATGATTAATTTGTGAGTTTTGTGTATGTCTTTTATTTGTTTCTAACATAACCTCACAAGCTAAGCTCAAAGAATAGTTGTAGAAATTATTAATACTAAACTAAATATGTATTACACTTATGTACTACAGTTGGCCCATTATAAGTATAAAGAAATCAATATTTATATATACAAATAAATGGGAAGTTAACCTAAGGAAATAAAAAAAGGTTATTGTTGATACTTAATGTTGTTATTGACGTTAAATCTGAAGATTAAACACCGAAAAATATTAGGAAGGATTTAAGCAACAAAATGTTCATCAGAACTTGCACTACCTTCTTTATTTTATCATTTGTACCCGTAAAAGAATCATGGTGTTTAGGGTTTCAAAGTTTACTGGCCTCTTGCAGTTTCAGTGAAGTTATCTCGATCTGTCAAGGCACTTTGCTCTTTGTTCCATTAAGGTGAAGAAAATTCAACTTCGATTGGAATAGAAGTTTGTAGGACGGAAACTTTTCAACAAAGAGAAAATTAAGAGGAACACATTTTTAAGAGGGAAACGAAATCTGAGTTATTCTTTGCTTTGTTTACTCGTATTTTATAATTCGTTATATATTGTATATTTTATTTTATGTCGAAATTTATACAGAGCACAATAGGGTAATTATGATAAATAAATAACTATAACCCTTGCTACAAATATTTAAACACCCTTGATGTACATTTCGCCAACACAGTTAGCATCATTAGAAGGTTACAAACTAGAATGTTTGTAAGGGTTATTCTTATTTATTTATTTATTATCTTATGCCCTTAAAAAGATAATTTGATAAATAATTTTATTCATTCTGAGAAAAAATGTAAAACGCAGGAGTAAGAATTTGTTTAATTGAGTCATATTAACTACAATATATTTTACACGATTATTTCTGTACAGTTTTAATTTAGTTTGTATTATTTATATCTTTAATTAGTACTGAAATTCTATATAAACTAATTTTATTTTCTAACCTAATTTACATACATTCAGTGTCATCATTTATAATGCCGTTTGCAGAATTTCATGCCCATATAATCATTTTAAGCAGATAAAACTAAATTTATCTAATAAAAAAAACGGGTTTTTATGTTAGTCCAACATAAAGTCAGTGAAGAATATACATTTGATTCTTTCTCGTTCCCAAAGTACGAGTACAGTAATATTTAGCTTCTCAAGAACTCGCAGTAGTGATCCAAGCCAGCTGTGTTTAAGTGACGTCAGTATTACCCAGCATGCAACTGCGCACATTCAGCTTGGATTTCATTCAACTTGAAGTTCACAAACAATAGAAACTAATCGTGTAAATACGTTAAATGAAATATAAAGATATGGTTCCTAAAACCACCACTAGAGCGATTGTAGAGTGAAACGACCAGTTGCTAGAAATTCTGAACGTGTAATAAACTATGGTATTAATATTTTTTTTTAAAAAAGCCTAAATATAATACAAAACAAATAGTGCACATTTTTATTTTTCGTATATTCACTTCATCTCAGAAACTTTAAAACACAAATATATGGCAATCTAAACGTTGAACGTAATTACCAATGACCGAATGATTTGTTGAAACACTTCTTTGAATTAATTATAAAAAAATGTTGTTTTTTTGTAATGTTACGAAGTCTGAGTGCTATAGTAGACAGATCACTGGGATACTGACTAAAAGCTCCGGGGTTTGAAACCCCCTGGAAAAAACAGAATTTCTGTATGCCTATATCAGACTGTAAAAATAGGTATATGTAAAATCTGTTGTAATAACAAAAAGTTGAAGGGTATCCAAAGTAGGGGATTAGAAACTGTTTCTCCTAGAGGATGTTAATTGTATACAAGTCAGTATTATTAGTCTAGAATTTAATGTTTACGATTTTCTTATTACACAATATCAAGAACACAGTGGTACAATATATTACAATGAAAATATTGGAAAGAACCCCAATACCATAAAAATAATAAAAAATAACAAATAACAAAACCCTGAGGGTTTAATCTTAAGTTATTTGTTATTTTTGATTATTTTTGTGGTATTGGGGTTCTTTCCAACATTTTCATTGTGATTTCCTTATTAACAAAGTTTTTTCCGTAAATGACAAGAATAGGTAATGATCATTATTCATTCAAAAGGAATGTAGAATGCTGCGAGAATATAAATCTTGACCTGTCAATCTACAAAGACGTAAGTCTGGGGGTTACGTGTTGGATAGATACATTTTGTTTGTATTTACACAAATGTCAAGTATTTACTTTTAAAAAGGAAACTTACTTTAGACCCTAAGTTAAAAAAAAAACAAAACTATGAATTTATGAAGATAATTTAATTTGTAAATAATTTCGAATTTAAATAACTGTCACATTTGTTGACAGCTAATTACTACTTGGTCCTTTAAGGTCCAAAACGTTGTCAGCTACAAGTCTGTTCCTTCATGATGAGTTCCATTAGTGGACAGACATTTCTGTTGTTGCGTTAGAGTAGGATTACGTCATACAAGCGACCTTGGTCACGTGGTACTACTATTCGCAATACCATGAGACCATTCTGACTTTCCCTAAAGCTACCTAATCCCAGCTTCCTTTCCTTGTTATTCTTCTTACTAAGGGGTTTAAATTGTAGAGAACTAGTAAAATGTAGGTCTACATCAGGTGGGCATCTGTGCTTACTTGATATCATGCTCTCCTTTACATATTACCTTCTAAGGCGTATTTATATATCTCTTCGAAGCCTATCTACATTCACATCTTCTCTTATTTCCCTTTGGTGATAATAGTCGCAATGACCGATATCCTTGAAACTAAAAAAAACATGATTATTTTTGGTCTCAAAATAGTGGATTATATATTTTTAAAATAAACACTGTTAAAATTAAAAAAAAAAAACAATGAAAAGTACAGAGAAACTCAAATAAATGAATTTATTACAAAAATAAATAATACAAATTTATTTAATTCTAAGGATAGAGAAAAAAGGAACTTAAATGTAAATCCCTTGTAAGAAAGATTGGTTATCATTTAAAGTGTTTCTATAAAATAATATCTAGATAAGTAATATGTGTTTAACATTGTCGTAATTAAGATTTTTCAATTACAACCTAGCAGCAGCACATTTTCCCACCTTTTCACTTTCTTTAATCATGTAAAACCATTTACTAAACAGAATGTATGGAACAAAGCTTTATATATAAATAATCCTTTACCTTGTTACGGAGGCTTTATTTTATGTTTGCAACTCCTGTGTTACACTTTAAGACATACTCTTCAGGAAGCGGGACTAAACATTCAAAGCTGTGTCTTGTTTTAACCCAGTTAAGGAATTACCTCTTGTCTCTGTTTACAGCTGGAAGTTTAATGCTCCAACGACTGCTGCACTTATCCTTCCTTCAGGGGCAGTTTTACTTTCCCCTCCGAAATTTAATTCTGTTTAAAAAATGTAAATCCAAAGCAAACAAATTAGCTTTTTATAATATAAATAAATGTTTGCTTGACAAAGACTTAGGTAGTTATATTAGTATAAAATTTTATATTTACAGATAATTAATATTTTTAATTTGAAAAAAGATTATTTAGGTCTCTGTTTGTATAACAAAAGCAATAAATAATGGTATGTTATCTTTACTGGTGAAAATAAATATAGTGTGATGAGATGTGTCATCTTTCTGGAGCCTGCTCACATCTGACTACCGATTCTTGCGGTTCCTAAAGCACTTACGGAAAGGTGCTTTTAGAATGGTGTGTATCTCCTCCTTTTTGTTGTACATTATCCCTCCTCATCACGATACGGTATTAACATGGATGGTAGAATCTAGAGAAAGTAGTGACTAAAAAGGTTTTGTTTGATCTCAACACGTAGTTCTTCTAATAACGGTTTAGGATGTAACGTTTTTTTGTATTACCTCCATACATTCGATAAGGGTAACTGAAGAAAATTTCAATAGTCACCGCACGAGGACAGCACACGCCACTACCCGTTTATAATCAGCTGTTTGCTACAAACTTGATTTCTCTAAATCTTTTTAAAAATAAATTTCAAGCTAAATGTAGGCGATTAGCTGAGGTCGAAGAGAAAGTGTAATGTGAACTTGAAATAATTAACAGTATGTTTGATAAAATTGTCAAAAGAAGCCCAATCACAAAAAACTCCTGAGTTTCACATTTCTTGATTAAAAACGTATTTTAAAGTGAGTTTTTTAGTTTTAACGTTAAAATATTTTATTTTAATTTTTTAAATAACTATTACTTTGTATTGATAATATTAAATTGATTCTGAGACATTTGAAATAGAAACTTAGTGTAAGTACAAAATTATTTAGCACTTGAAAGAGTAATTTAAGGATATATTGATTATACTTGCAAAACGCAACATGACCGCACAAAATATAAAACTAAACCCAACGTGAAATCGAAACCTATATTCCTATACATACAGCTAACGACACACACACACACACACACACATATATATATATATATATATATATATTCATTTAGTACTCGTATCTATCGAAATCTTTCAGGAAACAAAATAATATATCAGGATAAATGATAAATCATAAATTTCAATTTCTATGGAGAAATGAAATCAATCTGACTTGCTTTCTTGAGCATGCCATTTTTTGAAAATATTACTCAATTTTAACTTCATTAAACACATAATTAAATGTTAGCTTACAACTGACAATCAAGTTACACTAGCATCTGGAACACAATTACAATATAATAAAATGTTAGCTTACAATTGAAGGCCAAGTTACACTAGCATCTGGGAAACAGTTACCAATATAAAATTTAACTTACAAATGAACGCCCAGTTACACTAGCATCTGGAATACAGTTGCAATATAATAAAATGTTCGCTTACAATTGAAGGTCAAGTTACACTAGCATCTGGAATACAGTTGCAATATAATAAAATGTTAGCTTACAATTGAAGGCCAAGTTACACTAGCATCTGGAAAACAGTTACCAATATAAAATTTAGCTTACAATTGAATGCCAAGTTACACTAGCATCTGGAACACAGTTGCAATATAATAAAATGTTAGCTTACAATTGAAGGCCAAGTTACACTAGCATCTGGAACACAATTGCAATATAATACAATGTTAGCTTACAATTGAATGCCAAGTTACTAGCATCTGGAACACAGTTGCAATATAACAAAATGTTAGCTTATAATTGACGGCCAAGTTACACTAGCATTTGGAACACAGTTGCAATATAATAAGATGTTAGCTTACAATTTACGGCCAAGTTACACTAGCATCTGGAACATAATTATAATATAATAAAATGTTAGCTTACAATTGAATGCCAAGTTGCACTAGCATCTGGAACACAGTTGCAATATAATAAAATGTTAGCTTACAATTGAATAACACGTTACACTAGCATCTGGAACACAGTTGCAATATAATAAGATGTTAGCTTACAATTTACGGCCAAGTTACACTAGCATTTGGAACACAGTTGCAATATAATAAGATGTTAGCTTACAATTTACGGCCAAGTTACACTAGCATCTGGAACATAATTATAATATAATAAAATGTTAGCTTACAATTGAATGCCAAGTTGCACTAGCATCTGGAACACAGTTGCAATATAATAAAATGTTAGCTTACAATTGACGGCCAAGTTACACTAGCATCTGGAACACAGTTGCAACTTATAATGTTAGCTTACAATTGACGGCCAAGTTACACTAGCATCTGGAACACAGTTACAACTTATAATGTTAGCCTACAATTGACAGCCAAGTTACACTAGCATCTGGAACACAGTTACAACTTATAATGTTAGCTTACAATTGACGGCCAAGTTACACTAGCATCTGGAACACAGTTGCAACTTATAATGTTAGCTTACAATTGACGGCCAAGTTACACTAGCATCTGGAACACAGTTACAACTTATAATGTTAGCTTACAATTGACGGCCAAGTTACACTAGCATCTGGAACACAATTGCAACCCATAATGTTAGCTTACAATTGACAGCCAAGTTACACTAGCATCTGGAACACAGTTGCAACCTATAATGTTAGCTTACAATTGACGGCCAAGTTACACTAGCATCTGGAACACAGTTACAACTTATAATGTTAGCTTACAATTGACGGCCAAGTTACACTAGCATCTGGAACACAGTTACAACTTATAATGTTAGCTTACAATTGACGGCCAAGTTACACTAGCATCTGGAACACAGTTGCAACCCATAATGTTAGCTTACAATTGACAGCCAAGTTACACTAGCATCTGGAACACAGTTGCAACCTATAATGTTAGCTTACAATTGACGGCCAAGTTACACTAGCATCTGGAACACAGTTACAACTTATAATGTTAGCTTACAATTGACGGCCAAGTTACACTAGCATCTGGAACACAGTTGCAACTTATAATGTTAGCTTACAATTGACGGCCAAGTTACACTAGCATCTGGAACACAGATACAACTTATAATGTTAGCCTACAATTGACAGCCAAGTTACACTAGCATCTGGAACACAGTTACAACTTATAATGTTAGCTTACAATTGACGGCCAAGTTACACTAGCATCTGGAACACAGTTGCAACTTATAATGTTAGCTTACAATTGACGGCCAAGTTACACTAGCATCTGGAACACAGTTACAACTTATAATGTTAGCTTACAATTGACGGCCAAGTTACACTAGCATCTGGAACACAATTGCAACCCATAATGTTAGCTTACAATTGACAGCCAAGTTACACTAGCATCTGGAACACAGTTGCAACCTATAATGTTAGCTTACAATTGACGGCCAAGTTACACTAGCATCTGGAACACAGTTACAACTTATAATGTTAGCTTACAATTGACGGCCAAGTTACACTAGCATCTGGAACACAGTTGCAACCCATAATGTTAGCTTACAATTGACAGCCAAGTTACACTAGCATCTGGAACACAGTTGCAACCTATAATGTTAGCTTACAATTGACGGCCAAGTTACACTAGCATCTGGAACACAGTTACAACTTATAATGTTAGCTTACAATTGACGGCCAAGTTACACTAGCATCTGGAACACAGTTACAACTTATAATGTTAGCTTACAATTGACGGCCAAGTTACACTAGCATCTGGAACACAGTTACAACTTATAATGTTAGCTTACAATTGACGGCCAAGTTACACTAGCATCTGGAACACAGTTACAACTTATAATGTTAGCTTACAATTGACGGCCAAGTTACACTAGCATCTGGAACACAGTTACAACTTATAATGTTAGCTTACAATTGACGGACAGGTTCACTAACATCTGCAACAATGACAATGCCTATCGCAGACCATCACGTAGTGACACTTGGTAAGTAAATGCTATTGACTAGGCAACGCCATTTCTGATCGATATCTGAAGTACTTCAGCCAAACCCATTATTCTTAAAAGCATTGCCGAGGCGGACGTTTCATTAGTGATTTATGTTGGTCCGTTTATTTTATTTCCAAAGATTTACGATTGTACTCTGTGCTTTCTAAACTTCAAAATTGTGCCACGTGTTTGACGGGAATAGGTTGATTATATTCCTTAACACGCCTTGCTTTCCAAGTTCGTTATTGGGGGTAACAACATCTGCAAGCTCCTAACTTGGATTTCAAATAAATATTTGGCTAGGAAGTTTATTTATTTGAAACAAATATTATTATGTAAAACAAAATAAAGTTAACGGCCTACATATCCCCACATTTGTCATGAAATGTCATAGATAAAAATTATGTCTCGTAATGTCAGTGATTTTTCATTGTACGCGGCGATATCTACATATTTTTAAACTCGTGACCAACTATAAAAATATGATTATTTACCACTGGTTTTAATGCTAATATGAAATATGGTTTAATAGTGTTTATTTTATATTGATGAATGTGTATGGTAACGAACAAGAGGAAACAATACACAAAAATTATAATTGAATGTTTCCACATTTAAAAAAATGTTTTAACCACATATTAGGTAGTAATGATAGAACATAGAATACATGAAGAAAAAAATTAAACAAATAGTGCAGCTGGCTTGACCCATTGGCTTTTAAAGTCAACTAAAGGTTTTATCTATTTAATCTGTACTAATATATAAAAAATGTAATGGTGTGTGTGTGTGTGTGTTTCTCAATCACGTAAACAACACTGAACCCATTGTGCTGAAATTCTACGTGAACATTCTTATGGACCCAGGTTAACACATTAGCCTATATTTATTAAAACATTCCATCAGGTCACCGCCCCACTGGCCTTGAAATGTCTATAATACTCGATTATCTGTACTCCATTATATACTTGGCTCGGCTTAATCAGCTGATAATCACCTGTAAAAGCAACTTTTAAGCACATTTAAATAGCTGATATTGATTTAATTGTTATTACTTATCTTTCGATATCAGTTATACTTTACAAATGTTATGTTACAAGGAGAAGCTTTTCCTTCTCTTGGATTTCAAAACAATAGTTGGTAAATTTATAGTTTGATATATTTATTGGGATTTAATCTATACTATTATATAAAAATGTAATTGTGTGTGTGTGTTTGTGTGTGTGTGTGTGTGTTTTACTAAATCACCTATAAACTACTGGACCAATTGAGCTGAAATTGTATGTGGACATTCTTATAGTCCCGGGTCCACACATAGGCCTATTTTTATTTAGAAAATCCGCCAAGTCACACCCCACTGGTCTTTTATATAAAAATCTAATTATGTCTGTGTGTGTTTTACACAATCACGTAAAAACTACTGAACCAATTGAGCAGAAAGTTTACATAAACATTCTTAGGGCCTCTGGTTAACACGTTCTAATTTTATTTAGAAATTCCACCAGGGCACCGCCCCCACTGGCCTTGCATACTCCCGTAACACTGAATTACCTATTTCTATTACATACTTAACTTGGTTAATCAGCTGATAGTAAATGTGTTTTAATCACCTGTAAAAGCTATTTGTAAATACAATTGAACGGGTTATATTAAATGTTTGTTGCTATTCATCTTTTAAGGTTAGTTAAACTTCACAAATATCAAGTTACAAACAGAAGCATTTCTTTCTTTTGGGTTTTCAAGACATTCATTGATAAGTTTATTGTTTGATATATTTATTGGGATTTAATTTCAGTAACTTAAATTCAACCCATATACAAATACAAATTAAATCGATACAAATATAATTCAAGCCCGTACGAAGGATGGGACTGTACTAGTAGGTAATAAATATATAAATTACATAAGAGAAATATCATTAAAAACAAAACTTCGTTTTTAGTATAGAACGATTATAGATTATTATAGATCAGTGTTACCTATTAAAATTTATTAATAACAAACGTTTCAATATGGTACATACTTGTATTTAGAACTGATATCTCTCTTTGTTTTAATACCTAGATGAGGCAAAATATTAATTAAAAAAAACAGTTCGTTTAAATAATGTGATTTTAAGAACAATTAAAGGTTTTTCATTTAAATATTAGGTAATGAATGTTTAAACAATTATGTTATAGAAACAAAATAATTATTACTTTAATATAATACAGATTAAACAAGGTAAAATACTTTTCAAAATGAAATATTTATTAATAGAAATGTTTCATTAGAATTGAAAACTCTCTTAATTTTAATACATATTTATATTCTTAGGTTCGAGTAAACAGGAGAGCCCCGTTGTCAAACCATAATTTCCCATTGGCTTGTCAGTCTATAAAATCCATTTTCGAAAATTATTTGCACCACAAAAAATAATGGACAGAAAAAAAATAATATGCAGACCTCTTTTTCTCTAAAACACGTTACCATTCAAGTTTATTTATCAGTAAAATTGATATATTGATACAATTTTTAATACAATGGTTTTATCCGTCTCCAATCAGAAGCAACACCCAGTTTATACAGATCGCTAAACAGTAAGAGGTTTTGCGGGTTAACAAAAGTGCGAATAAATGTAGTATAAATATCGAAATCTTGTTGCTATTTATGACGAGCTGGTTGTTAATTCTTATTACACTTTTGCTATTACTTGCGACCAGACTTTTGGTTAACTAAAAGTTGTTAAATTGTTAACTTACACTTAGAGGAAACGTTTTCGTCTTACGACTTCTTCAGCCTCGTGTGTTTGCCGCTAGGAATGCTGTAGTTGCGCTTCCTCGGTACCATTATTTTGAAAGTTAGAAGTGATGTGATCGAAGAGTATGTGTGATCCGTGTTTGTGCATTTAAGAGATGTCTATATATTTCATACTGTTCTAGTGTGTTTATTAAAGGCCATAAATTAAACACACTAGAACAGTATGAAATATATAGACATAGCAACACACATAAAAATGACATTTTAAATGAACAAACACGGCACAGAACACACATACTCTACGATCACATCACTTCTAACTTTCAAAATAATGGTACCGAGGAAGCGCAACTACAGCATTCCTAGCGGCAAACACACGAGGCTGAAGAAGTCGTAAGACAAAAACGTTTCCTCCAAGTGTAAGTTAACAATTTAACAACTTTTAGTTAACAAAAAGTCTGATCACAAGTAATAGCAAAAGTGTAATAAGTACTATAAACACTTGGAAGCTTGGCAAATGAATGAAAGTTTACAGTCTTAGCATTACATTAGTTTAGGTGTGGTGTTTAGGAAATGATTCAGTGATTTTAATTGACAGAATCGTGTGAGATAAAGTAGCCGGCATTCCAGATTCTTAACGGAAATCAGTGCACCTTAGAAAACCGTCCGCCAGAGATAGTATTACAGGATGAATGGGTAAAATGCCACAAACTTCAGAATTCTCTTGGATCAGTTTTCTGAGACTCAGCTGTGGAGTGAGTGACAAGATTTAAACACGCCGACACATGCTTAACACTGTACTCTAGCTGTAGCTATCTAAATAAAAACATCTCGAAGGAAATTCAATATTGTTGGAACGCAGAACCAGATAAATGACACAGCGTATTAAAATATTATAAATATTGTGAGAAGGTTGCATTTTGTGCAATGAGAAAGCTAATACCCATTTAGAAACTGTTACAAATATATTATCCAGCAATAATTTTCTATTACTTACTCATCGATTATATTTACTATTTCATTAAACGTATGCTTTTGATTGTACTTAGAGCATGTTTTGTTACGCAGGAAAATAAATTGTTTAACCATTTTTTTTAAACTGCTAGAATATTTCAGTGACATTTATTTGTACGCACAGTAAACGGCAACGTGTTGAAGATATCCCATAAAATATCCAATAGTTTCACCCAAATAATTGAATATTTTATACAACAATGACCGTACAACAATGGCATTCTATACAATATTGTACAGATGGAGTAACACGGCAGGAAAGAGCAGCCTTATACATATAAAATGTGAAGAGGTCTGAGGAAATAAAAACAGGGGATGATTTTAGTCATACCAATACATATAAAGTATAAACACATACTTCAAAGATTAAAACAGAAGGGTATTTTATAAGGACATAAAGCTCCTCTAAAGATATAAAATAAATCAAATTTTTAAAGTAGAAAGTGCTGAAAACTCAATTCATGCGAAGTGAAAACATATTTGAAATGAATTTGTAAAACGACTAAGGTATAAATCTACTTTAAATTTTCATCGCTTATTTATAAAACAGGAAACAAAAATTAAAATAAAAGCACTAGAAATATAAAGCACGTTTCAGAAGATCCCATTATACCATACAAATAAAATCATGAGCGGAAAAGAAGAATTAGTTTTGCTCCAATTAATATAATACTGGCATTTCTCTTATAGCTTTGAAGATGAGCTTGATTTTATTTTATGTGAAAGAGGATTTATTTGAATGCAAAAATAATGTAGTTTTTGCGTTCATATATTATTTTGTGAGAATAAAATAAACAATATTTATTTTATGCATAATAAAACTTTTATCAAGTATAATTAATTTAACGTATGTCGTGATGTTATACAGTTATAAATATTTTCTCCAACAAATGCAGCTCCGTTGTATATAATAACTAATCTTTTCAGCCATTCAATTTATCTAGTTGAACTATTTATTTAATATATATATATATATATATATATATATATATATATATATATATTTATATATATATATATATATATATATATATATATATATATATATATTTATGAAATAATATGATATTTATAAATATCATATTTATATTTATAAATATTTATTTATAAAATATATTATTTATATATATAAATTATATATATTATAATATAATTATATTATAATATATTATATAATTATAAATTATATATATTATTATATATATTATTTATATATAAAATATATATATATTAATATTTATAAATATGATATATATATATATATATATATATATATATATATATATATATATATATATCATCCAGTATCTTGTTTTGTTTTATTATAATACAATCATTTGTAATTTAATATTAAATGGCAGTTTGTACAAAAGACTGCCACCTCGCTGCGCACCTCCATCGCATTCATGTGCTACCGACCCCGGAGTGTCTGCTGTGTGGTAATGAACTTATGGATGCCGAATACATTAATGCACACAGCCCTGGACCGGACCCAGGTTTACAACAGTCCTATCTTCAGGGAGGCGCATCTCTACTGGTCAGCGCGTCGCCAAATGACGCAACTGCCAAGGGCGGGCGTTGGCTAATAAGTAAGTTTGTATAAAACAAGCCCTTAGGCCGTATGCATAACAATTTATTTTTATTACATGAAAGGTCATTTTTTAACAAATTATAGTTGCGTAAAAAATTCAGTGCAGAGTACTAAGAAGTACTACGCTCAGGTATTAACGGCACGCCGTACTACGCATACATATAATTAAATATACCAATAAAGTCGTCAGTTACGATAGATTCGTTGTAATTTTATACATTACTATATACCTATATTACCTATACCCCTATATTATGTACCTATATTACAATAAAACATATATATTAAAATATACCTGTAAAGTTTCCAGTCAGGATAAATTTGGTTGTAATTTTAAATAACATTACCTAACTAGACGTCTACTCCTGCGAAGTAATTCTGTATGCTAAGTGACATCAAGTGATTTCTATTCTAATCTTTCATGTGTTCATTTGTTTTGTTAACTGTATAAAATTACAACCAAATCCATCCTGACTCGATACGTTATAGGTATATTTTAATTTAGGTATATAAAATTACCTTTTCATGGCAATAAGAAAAATAATAATTATCAATGTAACTTCATGTTTTTGATTCATTTTACAAGGATTCATTTGGGAGTGAGCAATGTGCGTTTTTACCACATTTAAATAATATATTTACAATAGTGGCACGTAAGTACCATTATTTTACTGGTATGTCTTTGGAAAAATAAAAATTACGGCAATTTCGTTAAAGATATATGGAATTGCAATGGCTAAAATAATTATATTAAACCTAATCATCTTAGAAAGGTTTTTACATAAATTCTTTTCACATGTCCTTTAGACGTCAAATATTCAGTTTAGCACTAATTGAGTCACGTAATTAACTAGATGTAAACACGAAAGCCTTTAAGCGAATCATAGTTACAACACGGGATAACGGTTTACTATATGTTCAGCAAATGAGTTCTTTTATTTTTATTACCTTAATACAATAAACCAAATTCGTTCCAGTTCATTGCATTAATTGAAATGAACTTGGCTTTATAACTCCTACATAAAATGCCTGTATGAGTGGCACAGCCATGAAAATTGCATCGTTAAAATGCTTTATGCTTTGGGGATAATAAAATCAAAGGGACTGAAGGTTGAATGGGTATTTTCCATTTGCCCCTATTTCAAAGCAATTTTATTAATAATTTCAATTCTAAAAATACATACTCTATTTAATTACGTTATACAACAACAATAGTTTAGATCAATAAATTTACATATATAATACTAAAACCAATTTCTCAAGAAATCTAGATCTTACTTAGAATCGCAAAATGTGATCAAATGTTTTACAGAGTCTCCTTGTAAATATTGATTTAACAATTTTCAATATATATTAAAGCTCTATAAGATTAATTGTTAGGATCAATCATTTCTTAGTTAGTATATTTAGAAAGTGTTCAACTACAATTTATCCCAAATAAACGATAAATGACCCACAGCTATAAAACTTTTCTATGGGGCGAAGAAATAAGTTTAGATGTTTTGTAATTGTTTTATTTCAGGAATAATTGTTTATAATAAAGTCTAACTTTATTATATTAAACATAAACGTTTCTGGTTGTAACACAATATTTTAAACCAAAAACCACTTTATTTTTAAATAAATAAAACCTCTAAACCACAAATAACTTTTATTTTAAACCTTATGTACATTTCAATAACTCAGTTAGTTGTATTTTTTAAATACCTCTGAAGATGATTGCTGGGCAATTGAAATGTACATAAGGTTTAAAATAAATGTTATTTGTGGTTTAGAGGTTTTATTTATTTAAAAATAAACATTACGCTACAGTTGCTTCATACAGTTACAAGCCACTTTATTGTTAAAGAAAATTAAAACAATATTTATAAAATTGTATTACTGTTACTTACTACCTAGAATATTTGGTGTTACACCTCATAATACCTGCGTAAATAGTTTTATAACTTTTTAACTCTTACATAAATCCAAGGTGTAACGAAGGGGGGAATATCAAGGTAATACCAAAGGGAAACGGTCAAATATTCTAGTAATTGGACGTAAAGAAAAACATTTTTCAAGATATGAACTGGGTAGATTTTCTTTGTTTTAGCTGAATATGTAAAAATGTCAATGTATTGCATATTAAACAATATAATTTATTAGTTAAAATTAATCGCTAATAATAGCTAATCACAATAAAAATTTCTCAAATAAAATCCCGAAATAGTTTTATAATAAAACCATGAAAAGAATTTTTAAATAAATAAAACCTCTAAACCACAAATAACATTTATTTAAACCTTATGTACATTTCGATTGCCCAGCAATCATCTTCAGAGGTATTTAAAAAATACAACTAACTCTTTTTAAATATCTCTGAAGATGATTGCTGGGCAATCGAAATGTACATAAGGTTTAAATAAATGTTATTTGTGGTTTAGAGGTTTTATTTATTTAAAAATAACATTACGCCACAGTTGCTTCATACAGTCATGAGAAACCATGATAATTATTAAAGATGCCAAAATCTAAATGGATATATTAATAATTATAATATTTTATTCAGACACGTATTCTATATGGTATTTCTGATCTCATAACACAAACCAGTCTAAACGTGTATTGGTTCATATCAGACTGATCACTGCATACTTAACGAGAAAATACTTGAAAAGCTAAGCCATTAAACAAGATATACAACTATTCTTTGAGCTTAGCTTGTGAGTTTATGTTAAAACAAATAAAAGACGTACATAAAAATCACAAATTAATCATTTATTTACTCATACGCGTTTCAATGACAAAGTCATCATCATCAGTGAATGTTGCTACTACAAAGTTACAACTAAGTGATGATGATCACTTTGCAATTGGAACGCGTATGAGTCAATAAATTATCAATTTTGCATTTGTCACTAAACACGAATGATTAAATTTGTTGAGCACTGAGGACTAATTTTTTAACCAAATAAATAAAACCTACTAACCATAATACAAAAATGTTTATATTACTACAATTATTTTATGTACATTACGATTACATGGTAATCATTTTCAAAAGTACTTCTGAAGATGATTATCATGTAATCGAAATGTACATAAAGTAATTGTAGTAATATAAACATTTTTGTATTATGGTTTGTAGGTTTTATTTATTTAGTTACTAAACAAGAAATTGAGATATTCAACCGAAGAGTTCGTCTTAGCACTGAAAGGTAGATGTATTAAGTGTCTACAACTAGAAAGCTCTCCTGTAAAAATAAAGGGTTGTTGAAAATGGTTCTGCAATTTCAAACAAGTTATTTTCACTAAACCGAAATTGTACTCAATACACCATTTAATCTTGTTTTAGAAAATAATTTGAAATGCTCCGTAAATGAGAAAACTTGATGAATAATATCCAAAAGGCTTGTTAAATAATGTCCAAGTGCAAAGCAGACAATATTAGTTACTCGAAACTATAATTGCAAAGGGAAATAAAGCTTATTTTAAATCCATGCTTTTATTCTCTAAGATTTTATCAGAAGCTGAGTAGAAAAGTATCAACACTTGTTAACAATCCGCAAAGGGTTCACGGGCTATAGAGCGAAGTTCCGCCACCCGGATAACAAGCGTGTTTGCTAAATTGTGTTCTTGAGGTATATCTTGGAAACATGGTTGTACCTGTCTATTTTAACCATGTGTCGCTTGTAGAGCATTTTTACTCCTCAAAACGCCAGGCCTCCTTCATTAGGCGCTTTTTTAAAAGTAGATTCTATATTCCTGCGATTTTGTGTGATACCTTTTGTGTGTTGGCTTTTATTGGCCCTTAGATGATAAACAAATATTACTTATACTTCTGAGCCTATTTAAATTACTGTTCAGATAGACTTGTGAAAAATGGTATTCCTAATACATACCAAGAATAGCTATTATGTTTGATATGTTGCAAGACATAATTAAAACTGAATTCATATTTTCCTTTGGCTCGCTAAAGTTTTTCTGTAAGAAAATTTATTTTACAGTAAACAATAAGAGCAAAGTACATTCACTAAAAACGCGATACAATTTGTTGTTTTCGTCTTGATATTTAGATTATCCTTTTAATAATAGCCAGTGGAAGCTCAAAGGGGAGTTTTGTTTAAACCCAGTGAACAAATTAATTCCCGTATCTGTTTACGCCTGGAAATTTATTGCATCAACCAGCGTCTTTCTACATTAATTAAATCCATGTGAAAATGAAAGTTTTGCTTTCTCTTGAAATTGTTTCCTCTTGTTTAAAGGCAATAATAAATAAAACAAAAATTTCTTTGATACTTTTATGTAAACTGTTGTATACAATAAATAATAATAAAACAAGGCGTCATTTAAAATTTTATTTTATAATAATTTTTACACTATAGATTATTCATCTTTTTTTGTTATATCAGTTTTTATATTACTAAACAATTCATTACCGGAACAAAAATTGCAAACATCTTTGATTATCGTTTAATAGGAATTGTGTTATGTAATAAAAAGGCTTAAATATTTACTAAATGGAATATATATATATATATATATATATATATATATATATATATATATATATATATATATATATATATATATGTATATATATAAATAATATCAGACATAATGATAATAATTTAAATTACATTTAGGTATTTTGAAAAACTCGATTTATCGAATAGGAAAAAACCAAAAATGGGTAATTGTTGAAATAAGTCTCTCAACTGTAACGCACTAGGCCTTTTTCCTGGGGTAAGTTTTACCTTTATTAAAAATGTGTGTTAATTACTAATTAACATATTAATTAATTACTTACCCTGGCCTCTAGTTCTAACGTCATAACCCAGGCAATTACTGTCTGTCTATGACGCTCTTCTATCTTGAAGCTAGAACTAGGTTACTTGGGAAATAAGAATTTAAAGCTTTAAAATACAAAGTTATACAATTTATTGCATTAGATCAGGCGATATCAGACCATGCTTACGTCACATGGGGTGATGTGGGTTAATTACCCTAAGTTACTAACTCGTACGATATTTTACATTTTTACCCTCTAGGGGCGTTACTATCTATGCTAGCTTCACAATGTGCACCAATAAAACAAAAATTTTCTTTTATATTGGGAAGATATAATTATTAAATAAAAATTAAATATATAAATGAATTTATATGTAACACCTTATTTTTAAGAGTGTTACACAACAATAGAAAAACATTACTACTATTACTGTTTTAGACAAAGTAAAGTTCAAATTCAATCGGTTTTTACAGTCATCTCACAGAACAATGATGTTATTCCTCTTAGAATTAGGAATAACTATTAGGAGTGTGTTAGAAAATATATAATGCTTAAAAAAACTAATAAAATTCAAACTTAGTCTTGATTATCTGCTAATTATATAACAGAGTATTATGAAATGGTATTAAAATAAGACAGTATATTAGGAATGTATAAAAAAATCCTTTAATTAATTATACGTACGTACATCCCTTTATGTCAAATAACTAAGATAATTTGTTTTTTTGGAGAGAAGAATATGTCAGACATTGTGATCTGATCAAACTGACAATATAAATTAGAGACACTTTGTGATCCTACGTAATCCACACAAAGCTAAATACATACAAATACATAAATCTGTCGTGGTTTGTTTTGTAATGTTATACCTCCTGATGGTGATAACTCGTTTAATTGAAATTTACACTATAAATTTAAATAGCTTTACATCAAGTGCACAACGGTACCATATATTACAATGAAAATATTAGAAAGAACCCCACTAAATACCACAAAAAATAATAAAAAATAACAAATAAAACAAGCTACTTAAGATTAAACCCTAATGTACATTTCGATGACCATGTCATCATCATCAGAGGGTCTGATTACAAAATTACAATCTAGCAAACAAGAAGTAACAAACTAGAGTGATTTCTAGTTTGTAACTTCTTGTTTGCTAGATTACAATTTTGTAATAAGACCCCCTGATGATGATAACATGGTCATCGAAATGTACACAAGGTTTTAATCTTAAGAAGCTTGTTTTATTTG
>JBAIZL010000010.1:7291449-7293949 GCA_036971475.1 Prosapia bicincta | reverse complement strand
GGTCGTCTATCTTAATGAAACTTACTTTGTTTTCATTAAAATCAATATTCAATTTAAAGTTATAATTGCTTTTTTACACGATCAAAATTTTTAACAGAATAAAATCGAGCAAAAATGATGCTTCAGAATGCTGTGAAAGTATATCGTAGATTATATTGCAGAATGGAGAAAGTTTTATTGCACAATCTCTTTATTTGCTTTACTATGTTGAACCTGTGTTTGATGACATAACCTAACATTGTTCGTCGTGTAAAGAGACGCCACCTCCATACATGCTCGTGTCTCTTACTTTGTCTCTTTATGAGTAGCAACAGCATTTCATCTCACAAGGCACGCCTAGTTCTGCGTCTTTATATCCAAGAACGATTCAAACTTTAGCCATACAAATAACAATAATTTACAGTTTTAATATTTAACAAAGGTTTTCTAAAATAGGAACTAAAATTTCACTAGAAATTACTGCCCAACTTACGGCACGTAACAGAGATAAAGTATTTTCCCTTTCTACAATATAAGAACAACATTCCTGGAAACCCTTTTCTATGTAGAATCTTTGCTTGAAGCAAAATCAAAAATTTATTATTTCACTAAACCACATAATTTATGCCTATATTCCAGGACATTTTGGCTGGATAGGGAATGAGAGAACAAAGCAAAACAAGTGTGTATAACCCAAAGACCGTTGCAGAGGACAATGGGCATGCCGCCTCAGAAGGGGCACAAAAGGATCACGGCCATATAGACAGGATGTGCAGGAAACAATGGAATGGGACTTTAGGATGCAATAAATCCAAGGTACTGTGACGATACACGGGAGACTTGTGGGGTAAAGAACTACTCTACCTAAGTAGATCTCAACTCAGAGTTACTGTAGAGCTGGTCACAGGCCATGGGAATCTGAAGGGGTTCCAATACAAAATTGGAAGATCTAGGTCCCCTGTGCGCTAGAGTTGTGACAAGGACGAAGAGGGATCCACGTGCTCTGTGAGTGCCCTGCTTTTTGAGCTGCAAGGAGAAAGTGGTTTGGCTGGCAGGTATGTACACCAGAGGATATCAGAAGATTCAGTATCAAGGTGGTTACTTGGATTCTGCTAAGCTAATCCTGTGGTAGGAATGGAAAGAAGAGAGTACAAAGGCTGTACCTAAGTGCTCTACACCGATAAGGTCCCTCCGAGTTTTAATATTAATAAATAATCATAATAAATCACAAACTTTATGAGCAAAAGCGTTATTTTATCGTTTTAAAGCATGTTTTCATGTCTACTCTATTTACTTTATTTATATCCATCTATTAATTTATTTTTAAAGCTGTAGCGGTGCTGGTACTTAACTTTAATAACAGTGTCTACCCAAAAACATGAATACAGAAACGCGTGGTTCTATTATGACTATGTGGTAATCGCAAGGACGTGGAGTTGAATTATCTAATGGTAAAATTACAACGCAAGTAAAGTACGTTGGCATACATTAACAAAATTAATGTTTTACAAAAGAACGTTCAATCTACAGGTGCACCTTAGGATCATGATCATAGAGCTTTACAGCTAGAAGTGTTGTACAGCTTGAAGTGTTGTACACCTAGAATTGTGGTACAACTAGAAGTGGTGTATATCTAGAAATGTTGTACAGCTTGAAGTGTTGTACAGCTAGAAGTGTCCTACAACCAGAAGTGTTGTACAGCCAGATGTATTGTGCAGCTAGAAGTGGTGTATAGCTAGAAATGTTGTACAGCTAGAAGTTTTGTACAGTTAGAAGTGTTGTACAGCTAGAAGTGTTGTATAGCTAGAAGGATTGTACAGCTAAAAGTATTGCACAGCTAGAAGTGTTGTACAGCAAGAAGTATTGTATTGCTAGAAGTGTTCTACAGCTAGAAACCTAGACTTTTTCGGAAAAATTCAAGATGGGGCCAAACAAAGGAAATACGATGTGAATGGACAAAGCGTGTCGCCGTCCTGTTACTTGTAGCGTATGTTCACATTAACCAGTCTAAGCGTGTCTTTAAAATTCTGACGTAACAAAGGTTATCTGTTTCCGGTCTTTTTTAATTTCCGGTTTGCAAAGTTTTGACAATAAAAGGGCAAAATTTTCTGGAACTCAATATCTGCAACACTTTACTATACATATCAACTGCGAATGTTTTTAAACAACATTTCTAATATAGCGTTTGTAAACATTGTTTGTGTTTAGACTTTGTTTCGTCCAACTCTAATTACAATAAAAGCCCTCTGCATATTCTTTGAATTTCGCTTTGTTAGATACCTTCATAGTGAAATGCACACTAGCTCACAATTCAAACAACCTGGTTATGTTTAATTAATGGTAAGAAAATGTTACAAATCATATATATATATATATATATATATATATATATATATATATATATATATATATATTATAACCAAATACCAATCAAAATAAAGACTTGAATTTCTATTCATAAAACAACAAATCGAGTTCTCTATTAAAGTGTTTACTATAAAATCTCTTGTGTACGAAGAGC
>JBAIZL010000010.1:7276449-7288949 GCA_036971475.1 Prosapia bicincta | reverse complement strand
TGACGTTGATCTAATCTATATATCTAACTTAAACAGGACTACAAGATTCACAGTCATGTGCCAGAGATGGCTTAGTTAGCATCATGGGTGTCTCTATTGCAGAACCGAAGTACAGATGCAGTAATTACATCCGGAGATTACCTTCGGGTGCCTTGACGTTGATCTAATCTATATATCTAACTTAAACAGATCCAAAAAGTTTCACAGCCATGTGCCAAAGAAGGCTTTGTGTGCATCATAGTTGTCTATATTGCAGAACCGAAGTAGTGATGCAGTAATTACATCCGGAGATTAACTTCGGGTGCTTTGACGTTGATCTAATCTATATATCTAACTTAAACAGGACGACAAGATTCACAGCCATGAGCCAAAGAAGGCTTTGTGTGCATCATAGTTGTCTATATTGCAGAACCGAAGTAGTGATGCATTCTCCACTTCCTGAGATAACCTTCGGGTGCTTTGACGTTGATCTAATCTATATATCTAACTTAAACAGGACGACAAGATTCACAGTCACGTGCCAGAGATGGCTTAGTTAGCATCATGGGTGTCTCTATTGCAGAACCGAAGTAGAGATGCAGTAATTACATCCGGAGATTACCTTCGGGTGCTTTGACGTTGATCTAATCTGTATATCTAACTTAAACAGGACCACAAGATTCACAGCCATGTGCCAAAGAAGGCTTTGTTAGCATCATGTGTTTCTCTATTGCAGAACTGAAGTAGTGATGCAGTAATTACATCCTAAGATTACCTTCGGGGGCTTTGACGTTGATCTAATCTGTATATCTAACTTAAACAGGACCACAAATTCACAGCCATGTGCCAAAGAAGGCTTTGTGTGCATCATAGTTGTCTATATTGCAGAACCGAAGTAGTGATGCATTCTCCACTTCCTGAGATAACCTTCGGGGGCTTTGACGTTGATGTAATCTGTATATCTAACTTAAACAGGACCACAAATTCACAGCCATGTGCCAAAGAAGGATTTGTGTGCATCATAGTTGTCTATATTGCAGAACCGAAGTAGTGATGCATTCTCCACTTCCTGAGATAATCTTCGGGTGCTTTGACGTTGATCTAATCTGTATATCTAACTTAAACAGGACCACAAGGTTCACAGCCATGTGCCAAAGAAGGCTTTGTGTGCATCATAGTTGTCTATATTGCAGAACCGAAGTAGTGATGCATTCTCCACTTCCTGAGATAATCTTCGGGTGCTTTGACGTTGATCTAATCTGTATATCTAACTTAAACAGGACCACAAGATTCACAGCCATGTGCCAAAGAAGGCTTTGTGTGCATCATAGTTGTCTCTATTGCAGAACCGAAGTAGTGATGCAGTAATTACATCCGGAGATTACCTTCGGGTGCTTTGACGTTGATCTAATCTATATATCTAACTTAAACAGGACCACAAGATTCACAGCCATGTGCCAAAGAAGGCTTTGTGTGCATCATAGTTGTCTATATTGCAGAACCGAAGTAGTGATGCATTCTCCACTTCCTGAGATAATCTTCGGGTGCTTTGACGTTGATCTAATCTGTATATCTAACTTAAACAGGACCACAAGATTCACAGCCATGTGCCAAAGAAGGCTTTGTGTGCATCATAGTTGTCTATATTGCAGAACCGAAGTAGTGATGCAGTAATTACATCCGGAGATTACCTTCGGGGGCTTTGACGTTGATCTAATCTGTATATCTAACTTAAACAGGACCACAAGATTCACAGCCATGTGCCAAAGAAGGCTTTGTGTGCATCATAGTTGTCTATATTGCAGAACCGAAGTAGTGATGCAGTAATTACATCCTAAGATTACCTTCGGGGGCTTTGACGTTGATCTAATCTGTATATCTAACTTAAACAGGACCACAAGATTCACAGCCATGTGCCAAAGAAGGCTTTGTGTGCATCATAGTTGTCTATATTGCAGAACCGAAGTAGTGATGCAGTAATTACATCCGGAGATTACCTTCGGTGGCTTTGACGTTGATCTAATCTGTATATCTAACTTAAACAGGACCACAAGATTCACAGCCATGTGCCAAAGAAGGCTTTGTGTGCATCATAGTTGTCTATATTGCAGAACCGAAGTAGTGATGCATTCTCCACTTCCTGAGATAACCTTCGGTTGCTTTGACGTTTGTCATTGTTTTTGGAACCATTAAAGTTTTCCATTGACTTTGGAACCACTGACGCTTATATTAATGCCGGCAATTTTGTTTCACTAAGAGGCATATTTTTTCCCCTAGGTCTTCTGTTGTTTGCCTCCAGATCTGCATCCAGCCACTTCTTTCTGCCTTAGAGGTTGAGATGGAATTAGTCATGTTTGATGTAAAAAACATGTTACACTATCTTTTTTTCTATCGAAAGTGAAAGATATCTTGGTCCAAAATAAGAGCTTTATTTCTTTTCTGAGATATGTTCAGAATGAGTTTGCTAGCCCAAGGTCCGGAGTATATTTACTGTATGATTTAACGATCTACATTACGGATATTTAAAGATAAATGGAAATAAAAACAATTGTAGATGCTTAGATTAGCATTCATGATGTTCGCAATCGCTTTAGAACATAAACACAGAATAACTTATGTTTTATACTTTTCATTAAACTTTTACGTTAAAAAAAGTCATTTTAGTTATAATAAGTTATTAACTAAAAACTGTAAGTTAGAATTAATCAATGAGGTAATGACTAATATAAAAATAAATATTTAGGAATTGTATTATAAAGCATGATAATTCATGTGTGTAAAAAATTAATTATGTGTAAAATATTAAACACAATTTCTAAAATCACACTTTCGTTCCCCTTTTAATAATATGCGGTTACACAATGAAGCGGTCATGGCCTTTCTGAAGAAGTGAATTTTTGAAAGAGAAAAATATAAAAATTTTAAATACAGAAATTTGTTACGGCCGTCAGTTGCAGAAAGGGTCGCGAGAATGCTGCCTGGAACAATAAATCCGCCGCCGTACGCAGATGCGGACCCGGAGAGACATTGTGTAAGAACAGGCTGCGAATTAATTTGTTAAACGACTCAAAAACAATGCTGTGCTTTGCATTTAAAAGAAACAAAAGAAATATTCAAAGCTGATGAAGGAAATCATAAAATTTAAGCTGTTGTAGAGATGCCTGCTTTGATAAGATTTTATTATTTTTCAGTCAACATTTTGTAGATTACCTTGATAAAACTCGTGTTCCGATTATTATTTCAGGAAAATGTTACAACACGTTTACCTATTTCTTCATATTGATGATAATGATACTATATATTTCTTATTATATTAAGATAATTATATATTTCTACAATGATGCTACATTAAACCTAAATTTCCTTCACGCTTATATTTCACGGTAGGAAATCTTATCAAGCAATATTTTCTTATAAATTGTTGTTTTAAAAATAGGTTTTATTTTAAAATAAAACTTGTTAGGTAATCAGCATCAATATATTTATTATTTTACTCCACATACATATTTTTCAGATAAAATTAATTTTCAAAATGTCATACACGTTATAATTGCAACACGTAAACTAAACAATCTTAGTTCATATAGGGTAAATTCTCTTCCTTTGTTTGAATAACGAGGAAATATTTTTCACACTTTCAATATCACAAAAAGTTTTCTTCTCGATAGGTATTGAACTCAATAAATAAATTGTTGATAGGAAATTAAATGGAAGACGATAGATGTTTTTACTTTTGTAGCGGTGAGAAGGTACATTTTAAGTAGTACATTTATTTAGAATGTAAAATCTATTCTTTAGAGTTATAATGTAATAATCTAAATTATGCACGATTTGTATCTTGAAGTTTCTCTCAAAACATAAAAAAATCAGCATCCTCATATTTTAGCGTAATCTCGAGCTAAACCTCTTCACAAATAAACACAGTTTATAAACAAAATTAGAAAATAATTTATATTATCAATTCTCAACAATTCTGCACTTCACTGTATAATGTACTTATGTGATATCTTGTAGACATACATATAATTATACTTGATGCGGTTTCATTGTTAGCGTTGCAATATTTTTGGTTTTAATTAGTTTAGGCAGTGCATTGTTTTTTTAAAGATACTGTATTTCCATCATGAAAAAAATATATCCTCTAATATCAATAAAATGTTTACCATTTTCCACATGATGAAATTAAACATTTATCACACGTTACGTAAAACTGATATTTTCCAGAAAGAGAAAATTCAAACTAAAATATTCTTGATCTGTGATTAAAAAAACAATATTATAAGTATATTTACTTAATATTTTGTTTATCTAAAATAGGTTTTCAAACTGAACATAGAAACCCATAGGTACTGGACACTAGTGGATATTTCGGTCTGTGAAGTTCTAAACCTAAGTACGTGGAAGCATTGGACCCAACAAAGGGAACAGGGAAAGCCTATCTGATGGAGAATGTTTCCTGTTGCTCTGGAACAATAGGATGAGACAAACGTAATTCTACATAAGGACAATCTTATCAGAGTTGTTTGGAGGGCAAAGATTAATCCCTTGTTGGCAGCAATGCTTAGGCTGGCAAATATTGCAATATTACCTGTATTTCCATTAATCTAAATCAAATACGTGAATATCCATTATTTAAAAAACTATCAAATTAAAAACTACTATTCCAGTAGTTTTCCACTAAAATAATGGTATACAATAGTATTGAAAAATTCACTTTAACTATTTGTAAATGTAATTACCTGGAGTAACCAATATCCTGTTGTTTGTAGAGCAAATGTAAACTCCCAGTTGGCAACACTGTCTTGCCTCACTAATTATGCAATATTACTTTTAAATCTATTCGACCAATTCAAAAGAGATAATAAAATAACAAGATTAAAATAATTCGGTAGTCCTTAGATCCTGCATTGCCGCTGCATATTACGTGCAGACGCATCATCAATAGAACACCTACGTTGCGAATACAAAAGACTACTTTAGTAGGAGGTTGCCCACGCTTTTTTGAGGGGTTTCAAGACGTCACGTATCATGCATGAGCGTGCCGTCACTGGCAAAATATGCTGGCCGGCAAATGTTGAGCTGATCGGGCATGGGACGCTGCTGTGTTGATTGGTTACAGAATGGTCCAATGGAGTTTGATGGAAACACGTATAATGCATGAAGAGGGCCAACATCGACAAAATATGCTGACCGGAAATGTTGAGCTGGCCGTGCATGGGACGCTACTGTGTTGGCCGGTGACGGAAAAGTCTAATGGGCGTTTTCCAATAAAAGTGGTGTAATGAATATTTGTTTGCATTATCGGTATGGCACGATCCTTTTATAATACATTTTAGTGGATAGAGACCTCTAGGTTTAAAAAAAAATAATCAATTACAAAATTTCATTTTTATAAATATATCAAACTGGCAAAAGTTTTGTTACTCAAGCAAGTTGCACCTATCGGTTCTATAGTCTGTAAAATCCCTAAAGCCCATGAATGAGAGACGTGACTACTGCTCCTGGCCATAAGATAATTTCCTCAAGTAAACAAATGCATCACAATGAGTTTCGTACTGTCGGTTGTTTATATTTTAGTGTCAGAAGAACTACTGTAAATACAAATAGCGATACGTCTCTTCAAGACAAGATCGCAGAGACTCCTGAAGCATAGCCGTGCACCTACGTTAGTTGTCTGTAGTTGCTACACCAGTAACACACATCTACCTATGTGAACGGAGTAGAGAACTGGTTAGAATCGGAATGCAGGAAAACACAATCTAATGTTTTTGTCTGCGCTAAGACTACACAGCATCTTCAAGTCTAAACGTGTGATTAGTCAGACTTCCCACTATAGTGGCAACATTGTTGGTTCTCGTATTGTTAGTGGCTTGGTAATAATATACACAGCGGCTGCCATATTGGTGTTGGATTGACAAAATATGGCTGACATTTGCACTGGCTGCGTTATTGACGAATATATGAAATTCTGCCGTATTGATAGTACTTTAGTTAATTATAATTTTTTTTATTTTATGAAGTTGAAGTTATTGGGGCAGTACCATGTTTATCAGAAAGAAATTATGCACGACGAAAAACATATATAATCCACTAATGACTACCAAATCGTACCAAAATTTTAACTTTTTACCAACACGAGACTAAACAATATGGAAAATTAAATTCATATTATAACAATATAAATCACAAGATAATAGAAAAGTTTCAGATTATGATAACAACTGTAATTACTCAGCATACATTTTCCTAAAGTTGAGATATACTTCTCACATACTAAATTCGATAACATCTTTTTTAAAGCGGTTTGACGGTAAATAGTTTTACTGCCATTAACGTGTTACAATGCTATTTCATATTGTTTATACCACTGTTTGATATTTTTATATTATTTCAGTTCATTTCAAACCGGTTCACAAACTAGATACAACTTTCATACTTAAAGAGGAGCAAAATAAACAACTTATGTATTTAAAGCGTGACATTCTACACCGAGGTCCTATGGATAAAGTAGACGAGGCACAATGCAACAATATTGCATCACTTTGTTATTGTGTATCGAGAGGTTTTGGTATCCAACCTGTTCAGATATTTTATTTGTCACAGTAGAAAACAGCTTTTAGAAGTCATTCTTACATATTTATATCAAGACATATTTCCACGCCAGTAGTATTTTATTTAATCTAGTGTTATCAATCTGGTATCGATATTGCTGTTATATCGCAGTATTGCGACGATACTATCGATTGTCGCAATATAAATATGTATGGAGAGATACGAAATCACTTGTTTTTGTATAGCGATGTCTTGACACTTCACTAAAACGTAATGCACTACTGTGGCTGGAGTCCTATGTAGGGCTCTATTTCAAATAGAAATATTTTTGCTTATTATTTGTTATTGTAATAATATAAAACAGTTTTTGAGAAATAAAATAAAATTGTAATACATTGGTAAAGGTTTTAGCATGTCTTAGAGCCACTAAAATATACGACATTGTCAAATAGTATTACAAAGTTTGACTTTAAAATTTTAATAATATCTACAACTCAACAATTCCACAACGATATATAATTTTCATTCGTTGTAATTATTGTTCAAATTTATAATATTTGTGCAAGTTTCTTTGAAATGTGTAATTGTTTTTCTTTTCAAACAATTCAAATTTGTTTCAATTAAATTCCCATGTGTCTTAGCTAAATCAACACAAAGTATGTGTTGCAATATATTTAACTAAAGCCAAATAAATATTCTATAAAGGTAATCTCAGAAATATTTTTTTTTCATTGAAAATACCGGTTTTACCAAAATGAACAGTACTGAAACAGAATCAGCTGTAGTTGCCTTGTCTATCAGCTGTGCCGACTTTTGATTGTTGTCGCTTGTTCGAGATTACGTATTTCATTTGAGGTTAGGTTTTGCTGACTTGATGATAAATACTGCAAAGAAAACTTAAATCGTAGAGGAATATTTTCGCTCATTCCACTGGTGGCCCAAGTTTGTCACATACTGCATTACGTTTTCAGTATTAACTTCACAAAAAACGCCTAATAAATCTGTGATTGTTATTGTTGTTGAAACATTTCGAAGATCAGGTAGTGTTTTCACACAGCAGACGGGCTTTTCAGGATACCCAACTATTGTCTGTACAAGTGAAATCTACGGAAAAGAGATGCAGAAAATGATTCAGTTTCCAAAAGAAGTATAAACTTAACATCTTTTGAACTGAGTCCAAGCAATACGTCGGTGAGAAGAGCGTTAAAAGATATTGGTGAGTTTTTTCTACAAGGAACAATCCGCGCAACATTTGAAATATATTAAAAATCCGCCAGAGTGCAATACTGCGCTTCATGTGCTGTGGAAAACATGGGTTCTGAGTGACGTATGGTTTTCGGAGTGTCATGTGAACCTTGGTGGTTTCATGATGGAGGGGAAGATTTTCCTTTATGACCCAACATACAACCATTTCCCTGCTACAGGAAAAAATAACCATGTGTATAATGAGCACGAAAATCCTTTCATCAAAATCCTTTAATCCTTTTTCATCAAAATTATGCAAAACTTCAAGAACGGTCGAGTGTTGCCTCAAACTGATCGGAGGTCATACAGAACAGGTTTATAACCGAGTCAAACAATATTAGTTTCTTTTTACCTGTATTTTATTGTGAAACTATGAAAAATAAAATAAAATAAAATCTTGCAACTGTTTCAGTACTGTTTATTTTGGCGCATCCTCTATGTACTAAATACACTCCTATCCTAATCTGTGTGAGTGCATTTATAAAACAGGTATTGTTGAACATGAGATAATATTTAATAAAATTAATAATCATGTATTGCGTAAATAATAATAAAAAAACTATTTACGCATGACAAGAAGGTTTTACTATGCTTATGTCAGCTAGGACGACATAAGGCTGCTTCTGTTCAGAATTAATTCTACTTAATTAGAAAATATATAAGTAAATACTTTAAAGTACAATAATTTCAATAGTTACTAATATTGTAATACTGTATGATATGTTTACGTACTTATATAAACATATCTATATCTTTTTAAGGCTACATACATCTTAATATTCAGTTTCCTCATCCAATTACCTACAGAATGCAGCAACAGATACAATCGTGAACTGTTACTGCTTAGAAAAATAAGTTCTTACTTTGGTCAAGTTTTATTTACAAAGTTTTTAGTAACTGTGTTCGGAGAAAGTTCTATTTATGTGTTTGTTTATATATTGCAAAAATATCGTGTGTACCAAAGTTTTTTATATATAACCTAATTTTGTAAGGCTTTCCCTCTACATTTTTTTATTTATTTTATATTACCAATGCCACTTGTGTCTATTATCTAAATTTTGTAGTCTGTTAAAAGCATAGTACAGTATAAAAAACTGAAACTAATAATATATATATATATATATATATATATATAATTTATGATATATATATATATATATATATATATATATATATATATATATATATATATAATTATCTAACGTTACCCATGGCGCAATGACGTGCCCAAAATCATAATTTTATAATAGAAAATAAAAAAATTATTAACTAATTTTTTTAATGAGAAGAGCAAATCAAACATCTAAATAATTATATTTCATTTACTGCAATGCTAGAGGATAGACAATGTTTTCTTCATTTCATTTGGCGTATAAACATGACGTGAGCATCCAACTTATAATTGTCCGTGAGAAAAGCACGAATGTTCCAAATTTAAACCTACAATGCTTATTTATGTCATTGATTGTCGTTGTACTTTTTTTATGGTTATTGAGAATGCAAGACACAAAAGAAATAGTAGTCGTTTGAAATCGGATGAAATCATCGGTATTCGTGGAATTAAGACCATCTCTACTTTGAACTTGCCATTTATCTCCAAATTTCATTAACTTATGGTAAACAGTTTATGGTCTAAGAAGATACATAAACACACACACACACACACACACACACACACACACACACACACACACACACACACACACACACACACACACACACACACACACACACACACACACACACACACACACACACACACACACACACACACATATATATATATAACAGAAGTTCATGAAATTTGAAAGTATCTCTTAAAATATTCGTAGAATGACTCGTGTAAAGTTTGGTGTAGTTACACGAATCATTCTACGAATATTTTAAGAGATACTTTCAAATTTCATGAACTTCTGTTTAGTGGTTTAGGCGTCCATAAAATACATACATACGTCTTTATATACATATATATATAGATTTACTAAATTATTATTATTGACTGTTATTTTAATTCATAAGATTATTTTTTTTCGCCACTTTTTACTGATAAGAAAGGTATATTTCTTTATAACACTCATTCTCCGGATAACACTGAAATAACACAGAACAAATAACTGATTTATAATATAATTTAATTATGTTATATCAGAAAAATTACAATATTATATTTAAATGAGTATATCTTACGTTTTACATTAATTTAGGCTTGCTCAATAATAGTAACCGACAACAACAGACTCTTAATCTTAGTCTACTACTTAACTTATAATTTAAAGTTTAACTCTCACAATGGCTGTATTAAGTTCGTGTGAAATTGAAGAAATATAAGCCTATTATTTATAAAGTATATTTCTGATTAACTCGACAGTTATTGCTTTGATAAATAAATTTTAAAAAACTTGTGCCTAGCATATGGACAAAAAGGTTTAATATTCAAAAGTTATTGTTAACGATTAATTAATTGGAGAGGGGGTCACCTGTTCGTATATCTTGGTCTGAAGTTCCTTCGGTAAGTTGAGTCTCTATAGGAGACGTTATTATCACTTCTCGAATGTTTTACTTTCACTTTGCTAACAACGCGTAAGTTGCTACTTAATTTCCGATGATTTGTAAATTAAGCCTTACAACTTTTGGGTGACTTAATACTTCACTACGAACTGGAGGTAACTTGACGGACGTCTGCTTTCATCGAACGTTCTTCGATGACTCTCCGTATAGTTTTTCCTAACAACTAACTTTTTGAACCTCTTATCCCTTCTCTCCTATTTTAAACCAATCACATTCCTTAAACGTAACTTCTAACGTATATTTTTATAATCTTACGTCTTTTGAAACTGACTTTCTCTTAACGGTACCAAGTTTTTTTTTCTAGTGTTTGGAGCGCCCTTGCGTCCTTAAGCTGACAACATTTTTCGAGAATTTATGACACAATAAAGTAATAATATTTGCCAGTTTGGCCTTGTACATTGTATTCTTAATTTTACAAAAGTTAATACAAATGTTTCTAAAGTTAATTGATATTAAATTTTATTATTGTACAAAGATTTTTTTCTGGCCACCAAAATAATGTAGAATTATTCCTGGCAACCAAAAACATCCTCATTTAACATAAATAAGCATATAAACGAATGAGAGAGAGAGAGAGAGAGAGAGAGAGAAAGAGAGAGAGAGAGAAAGACAAAGAGAGGGATAGTAGGAGGAAGGGAGAGACAGAGAAAGAGAGGAGATAGAGAGAGAGAGACAGGCAGAGAGAGAGAGAAAGAAAGAGAGAGAGAAAGAGAAAGAGAGGAGATAGATAGATAGAGAGAGAGAGAGAGAGAGAGAGAGAGACAGACAGACAGAGAGAGAGAGAGAGAGAGAGAGAAACAGTAAACAGATCGCACTAGCAACATCATAGAATATACATATTTGTGTTCTTAAATGTTTCTTTACCACCTTTCTTAAATGAAAGTTACCACCTTAGCCCATGACTGAGTGCTTTTGGAATGTATTCGGTGGTTGCCTCGTCAGAACCGAGTGATGTAGACATTTGGAGCTGTATGTGATGTGGATAAAATAATGCTAATAATGTGGATAATAATAGTACTATAGTAATAGTCTGGTAGCTTATTGTTCACATTATCTTACATAGAATATTCAAAATAACAATTTTTTTTATTGTTTCTTAGGTTATGTGTTTCTCTCTTTAGTCCTGTCTCTCTCTTTGCTTTAAGTAATCAAGATAAACCAAAGAATAGTTTGATGGTATGAAACTTAGTAGTTTTATAAACATGTGGCCCTATTGTACCACATAAACATAAGTTACAGAAAATATTAAACCCAGTAGGTGAAACTACTCATAAATATTTCGGCAATTTTCTGGATATCTTTCCCCTTAACCAGAGTAAGCTACAATAAAGGCCGACTAGGTGGGTATTACGCCAAAAAGCAGAATAAGATAAGGTGCCGCATCATGACTGTTACATTGTTATGTTATCCTTGAAAATGCGAGTAGTTGCTGGTTAAATGGTTCTATCTGTGATATTTCATACTATTTACGTATACATAGGTATGCAAGCCTGTGTTGTGTAACTATCACATATAACTTTTTTGTAAATCTTAGATGTATAAAATTGAAAGATACATCTTATCAGTTCTAATGTACTTGGGTTTGAAAATAATATCTACATTATTTTAAACCTATACAAAATAAACGAAAGTATTGTATAGTTTTATCACTTGTTTATCTGGATAACTATTTTTACAACTATTAATGTTTACACTGATAGAGATTATGGTTTAAATAAAAGCGGTTAACGTGCGAGTCAGGTACAACTATTTATTTACATAGACAGCATTCCAATAACGGACACGTTATTGTGTACAGGACTACAAGACATGCGCACACAATTATTGTACGTAGTTAAATTCTTGAACTATAATAACAATAGTTCACAATTAAACATAGCTAAAATAAAATTTCTCATAATTACTAAACATTACAAAATCTATTAAAGTGGTAAATTATAGTTAAGGTTTCCATGACTTTTTACAACAAGTATGTAATACTTTGTAATTTTTATGTTATTATTATTTAAAAAATCTTCTTCGTTATTCATTTTAGCGGTTTTTGTAATGTTTTATACTAACAAGAAATTTCATTGTAGCAATGTTTATTTGTGAAGTATTATCATTACTGTTGATATTTTTAATAGTGGACGTTGCCTGTGTAAATACAGAACATG
>JBAIZL010000010.1:7243949-7266449 GCA_036971475.1 Prosapia bicincta | reverse complement strand
AGAAAACTATATTTATTAAAAGCTTATTATGCTACTAAAGACTAACCAAATATGTTATATACGAAAATAATGCATCACAGTTTCACCAGTTATCTTCTCACTCTCTTTATATTAGCCTTATTTACTAAATTCTTAGTCCAGGTTAACACCAATTCTTTACTATTACAATGAATAATTCACTGAAAGGATTTAGCATTGTAAACAAATTTTCTTGACTTTGAAACTTCCTCAGTTCTAGAAACTTATATATATGCTGATACGTATTTCTTCACGGATGGAAAAATATGATGAATAGTTATTATCTGGAGTACATCCGTTCATTCTGTAGTCCATAAATTCGCAGTTCCGACGTTTCGCTAGAATCTCATCCAGCATTGACGAGGTGAACCCAACAACAGTGGACTCGCTCTTCTACTGTTATTGGGTTCACCTCGTTAATGCTGGATGAGATTCTAGCGAAACGTCGGAACTGCGAATTTATGGACAGCAGAATGAACGGATGTACTAGATAATAACTATTCATCATATATATATATATATATATATATATATATATACACATATATACACACACGGCACACACACACACATACAGCTACGCACTCCGTAAAATAAAACTGCATTTTTACTATTATTACCATTATTCACTTAGTAATTTCTATAAACTAAATATTATACCTTTTTTGCATATTCTAACAAAATTACTTAATTTCAATTTCACAGACCAAAAACACTAGTAAAGCTTTTGCGGTATTTTTGTTTTAATGACAGAAATAAATTCATATCCATAAAAAGGCAAGGTTATTGATCGAGAAAGTAATTAAAAGATATACTTGTTTGAAAACAATGTAATCTAAGATATTGAATACATTATTTTATTCCGCCTTGTCGCATATATTTATACTGAATCGATTACTGTGTATCTATGTACAGTGAACGTCAGTCTCAATTAGTGGTCAGAGATCTGCGGGAATCTATGCATCTTTGACACACATTATTTCATAAATGTATGAAACATTAAATTGACATATCGAATTTTCGTTTTGACATGGTATGGAGTAAGTTTATTCAAATTAATCAAATATGTTGGTATCGGTATTAAACGGTTTTGTGAAGGGAAACTGATATACCCTCCTTTAGTGCTTTGTGTATATATCGTAAAGTAGTGTGGAAAAGGGCAATGAAAAGGCTGAGTAATAAAGTGGTGCATGTTCTTCAACAAGTATTACTGGAGTCAGAAATTGTCTCGGTGTAAAGTTATCTCTTTCGAAGCTCGTGACGAAATAGGGTTGTAGCTCAAAGATTCTAAATGTGGGTTACCTCACAACTGGTCACAGCCCATGGGAATCTGAGGGGTTATTTATTCCGAGGCTCGTGACGAAATAAGGTAACCTCACAACTAGTCACAGTCCATGGGAATCTGAGGGGTTATCTCTTTCGAGGCTCGTGACGTAATATGATTGTAGCTTATAGATTCTAAATGTGGGTAACCTCACAACTGGTCACAGGCCATGGAAATCTGAGGGCGTACCAATACAAAACTGTGAGTGCGTTCTCTGTGAGTGCCCTGCTTTGGAAGTTGCATGGGGAAAGTAGATTGGCTGGCAGGTATGTACACCAGAAGATATCAGAAGATTTAGTATCAGGTGGTACTAGGATTCTGCAAAGAGGTAGGTATCCACTAAGCTAGTCCTGTGGTAGGAATGGGAAGAGAGTACAAAGGCTGCAGCAAAGTGCTCTACACCGATAAAACCCCTTCGAGTTTCTATTAATAATTAAAAAAAAAACAATAATACCTTTTAACTTTAATTATTTTAAATATTTTTCTTCCCTAAATTAGGGCCTACTTTCCCGATAGGTTTACATTTTTAATTCTAAATTTTTAAAATATGCATTGAAAGTTTTTTTCATGATGCTTTACAAAAAAACTACTAACTAAAACCGTTACATGTAGTGGTTGTGTCACATGATTAAAGTAGGTACAGGTAGGCTGGGATAGTTAGAGGATAGATTCATGCTGGAGTTTGATACAATGGGTTCTAACTACAATAGCTACAAAAAAAGGGGAATATGGGTTTCGCTGTAGTGCAAATATGGGTTAATATTAAGGAATAATAAAGCAATGAATTTTATTTCAAACATCATTGCTAATATTCTAGAAAATAATAATTTCAAGGAGTTTCGACAATAAGCTATTATGTTTGGATATTATATCAAACACTTTAATACTTTATTAGCAATTAATTGTTAAAATTAGTAATAAATAGACTCTATTATATATATAATATTATTCTGTAATTATTATTCAATACTTACTGAGATAGTCTGTATAATATACAAAACTGATATTCAGACCGAATCTTGTAAAATGTCCTACTGCCATAAAAAGTATAGTAATATTATGTAAAAAGAAGTATTAATAATGTATACCTTAGGATTTGTTGTTTGTATTTTACTTTGAAGTTTAGAATTTTAAAATTTTATGTTATGAATATTTGTTTCTCATTACAGTGTTCGGTGTAATCTTGAAGCACGCTGTAAATTACCCGCGGAGTATTTTCCGCCGTTCCTTTATTGAAGGGAACAGGTGATTAAGAGATCAAAAGGTGTTCATTATTCACAGTTGCTTTATAGAGAAGGGCGCAGCGGTGCTGAATAATTGGCTGATTTCAATAATTTCCTCAATAGCTGAACCAATGGGGTTAATCTTTCTCTGAGGAAATGTGCAGGAATATTTCATAAACAGACACAATTAAATGCTGTTGAGTATAGGTCTTCTTTGGTGCCTTGGAAGTCACTGAAGACAGTGCTGTTGTAATAAAATGGATTTCATGATTTACGTTTGATAATATTATATAGAAAAAGAAATGTTAATAAATAAATTGCAATATAAATTTCGTTTCAAGTAAATACCTACTGAGGTCATGAAAGGAACATTTTATCTCTGTTTGCTTATTTCCAGGTTGTTTATTTTATTCGATTCATTCATTTTTAACCCTACAGCACTATTTATTTTGTGGTAACCATGGCAACAGTTTAAGGTTGTACAATGGAGGTTTCGACGACAACCAGAGGGGGGAAAATATTCATATACGTCTTTGAAAATTAATTTCTGGTATTGGAAAGTTGCCGCAGTGCCAAAGCACGCTAGACGTTGAACACGAAGATTCATAGTTCGAATCCCGATTGTACCCTAAAATGTTTATAATATAATTATTGAATAATTAATTTTAATGAAAAACTTTATCAACAACAATTGTCCTCAATATATGTCAAAAGGAATGTATTTAAACTTGATTTGATGAATAAAAACGTATTTTATTAACGATTGAAAATTTGTATAAGATATATGTCAGAAGAATGTAAGCTAATAGAAGGAATTGAAAAAGAAATAATGCTGTAATAGGTCCAAATAAAAAATTCTTTGGAAGTGCGAAATTAGGAGCAACACACATAATTACTCTCGTGTTCTTGTATAAGATAGTTTTTCCTTATTTAATGTAATTTTAGACTCCAATTAATTTCGCCTTTACCAAAATAATACTGGAAATTATTTTTTTTAACAACCAAAGGCACAGCTAGTAATTGTTTGCTCTTTGGAAAATGTGTGTGGTGATTTCCGCAATCGAATAAACGAGATTTCCTTTCAAACAATACAGCACATATGCCACAACTGCAAAGTGTTTAATCGTGGTAGGTTTGGCTATAAAAGTATGGGTTGTAAAGACACAGCTTGATTAGTGCTTCAGAATTATTTTTCCAAGTTCTAGGAAAACTCAATAAATGACCGGTCTTGCTTACTTTAGGGTAAATAGTTTTGTTTTTCTATTTAAACCTATCCTAATTGGAAATATCATAGGCAAACATTTATAGTAACATAGCACACCATATTGTAACATTTATAAACAAACTTCAAAAGGTGGGATTTAAAGTACAAACTATTTATTTTTTCAAAATTTTACTTCTGGACTTATAAATACTTGATTGACTTCCAGTTATACCAATATTATTGTTTCTGTATTACTGAGGTCTTTCGTATCTCAGGTATATTTATATTGCAATATTGAATTCTTTTGGCTAACATACAAACACAGTTCTTCGTCCAACATCTCTTGAGCTACTATTTTTACACATAATATCATAATTAAATAAATAAAAAATCCACAAACTTCCAATATAAAAGTCTGCTATTTTACTACAACTTTTTTTTTGTACATTTCAATCATATGGTACTTATTTTCAGAAGTACTGTTTCTAATATGGTTACCATGTCATCGAAATGTACATAAAGTAATTGTAGTCAATTAAAAGATTTTTATATTGTGTTTAGTGAGTTTTTAAGTATTTAGCTGAATATAAATCAGAGGGCTCAAAGAATTATTAACCTAATATCATGTCATAACGTCTGATGGGGTAACAACTGTTTCATTAAAAAGTCCTATTTATTTATAACTTTGTTAGTTAAATGTTTTTTTTTATTGTAGTCTTGGATTTATTAGTAATTGTACCCTGATATTACCACTGAGTGCAGAGCTTTGTAACACCTAAGGGATGAAGAAAAAGCATTGTAATAGACTCAAGATGTGGAGAGAACTTCCTACTCTTATATAAGGGATGATAATTTCACCATATCTAAACTGTCACAGGCGAGTAATAGGTCTAGGCATAACGGTTATTAGTTACATATAAGGATATGTAAGTTGTGTTGGTATGGGTGCAAGCCATGAAGGCTTAGACAGTAACAGATTAAGCTAAAGTCTAAGGGATGATAATTTCACCATACTTACAATGTCACAGGCGAGTAATAGGTCTAGGCATAATGGTTATTAGTTACATATAAGGATATATAAGTTGTGTTGGTATGGGTGCAAGCCATGAAGGCTTAGACAGTAACAGATTAAGCTAAAGTCTAAGGGATGATAATTTCACCATACTTACAATGTCACAGGCGAGTAATAGGTCTAGGCATAACGGTTATTAGTTACATATAAGGATATGTAAGTTGTGTTGGTATGGGTGCAAGCCATGAAGGCTTAGACAGTAACAGATTAAGCTAAAGTCTAAGGGATGATAATTTCACCATACTTACAATGTCACAGGCGAGTAATAGGTCTAGGCATAATGGTTATTAGTTACATATAAGGATATATAAGTTGTGTTGGTATGGGTGCAAGCCATGAAGGCTTAGACAGTAACAGATTAAGCTAAAGTCTAAGGGATGATAATTTCACCATACTTACAATGTCACAGGCGAGTAATAGGTCTAGGCATAATGGTTATTAGTTACATATAAGGATATATAAGTTATGTTGGTAAGGGTGCAAGGCATGAAGGCTTAGACAGTAACAGATTAAGCTAAAGTCTAAGGGATGATAATTTCACCATACTTACAATGTCACAGGCGAGTAATAGGTCTAGGCATAATGGTTATTAGTTACATATAAGGATATATAAGTTGTGTTGGTATGGGTGCAAGCCATGAAGGCTTAGACAGTAACAGATTAAGCTAAAGTCTAAGGGATGATAATTTCACCATACTTACAATGTCACAGGCGAGTAATAGGTCTAGGCATAATGGTTATTAGTTACATATAAGGATATGTAAGTTGTGTTGGTATGGGTGCAAGCCATGAAGGCTTAGACAGTAACAGATTAAGCTAAAGTCTAAGGGATGATAATTTCACCATACTTACAATGTCACAGGCGAGTAATAGGTCTAGGCATAATGGTTATTAGTTACATATAAGGATATGTAAGTTGTGTTGGTATGGGTGCAAGCCATGAAGGCTTAGACAGTAACAGATTAAGCTAAAGTCTAAGGGATGATAATTTCACCATACTTACAATGTCACAGGCGAGTAATAGGTCTAGGCATAATGGTTATTAGTTACATATAAGGATATATAAGTTGTGTTGGTATGGGTGCAAGCCATGAAGGCTTAGACAGTAACAGATTAAGCTAAAGTCTAAGGGATGATAATTTCACCATACTTACAATGTCACAGGCGAGTAATAGGTCTAGGCATAATGGTTATTAGTTACATATAAGGATATATAAGTTGTGTTGGTATGGGTGCAAGCCATGAAGGCTTAGACAGTAACAGATTAAGCTAAAGTCTAAGAGATGATAATTTCACCATACTTACAATGTCACAGGCGAGTAATAGGTCTAGGCATAATGGTTATTAGTTACATATAAGGATATATAAGTTATGTTGGTAAGGGTGCAAGCCATGAAGGCTTAGACAGTAACAGATTAGGCTAAAGTCTAAGGGATGATAATTTCACCATACTTACAATGTCACAGGCGAGTAATAGGTCTAGGCATAATGGTTATTAGTTACATATAAGGATATATAAGTTATGTTGGTAAGGGTGCAAGCCATGAAGGCTTAGACAGTAACAGATAGAGCTAAAGTCCAAGGGATGATGCACAAAAATGTGTGAAAAGTTTACTAGCATTAGCAGTAGGCCTGTAGCTTGGTAAGAAATATCATCTTTCGATCCGGGTGATTAAAAAACTTATTTCTTCACGGAGACTTATACACTTCGGACCAAAGTTTATATGTTTGTAATTGATTTTATTTGAAAATACAAATTTTCCAATTTTGAAATAAAATATAGCACCTTAGTGTTTCGTCATAGCTAATGTTAATTTAATTTGAAAATTTCCAAACAAAAATATTTACTTAAAAAAAATGTATAACCAGTTTAACCTTTCAAATAATATGTTGGTAAAATTTTTAAATACATTTTTCCACAAAAATAATTACAATTCATCAATATGTTATAAAAATCAATAATTTTACAGAAATCTATGTTCTTGAAAACTGTACAGTTGACATTTCTCAAATACATAGTCCACTGCAAATACAATGTCTATAATGTATCAGAGAAAAAAAGAAACAGCCTGCAAAATGTGAAACAGAAAGACAGCATGATGAGGTATAGACTCACAAAATTTAATTAAATAAAAACTTGGTTGATGCGTGAGTAAAAAAAACCTGGTTTATTGAAAATTTGGCAACGTTTCGACTACTAAATTGTCGTCCTCATTCAGGCCTGATCTCCTCCTTTGTACTATTTTCAGTCCTACTAGAAACACAAGACAACTTCCGTTCTACAACTAGTTCAAAGGTAGAAGGGAGAAGTTAGTAGAAGTTGGACAAGCGTTCTTCCTTTAAACTAATTAAAAATGTAGAAGGAAAGTTGTCTTAGGTTTCTAGTAGGACTGAAAATAGTACAAAGGAGGAAATGAGACCTAAAAGAGGACGACAATTTAGTCATCGAAACGTTGCCAAATTTTTAATAATTTTTCTTTGACTCACTCATTAACCAAGATCTTATTTGAGAAAGACAGTATGTTTTATACAAATGTTGTTTTGCCTTACTGTTGTAGCCCTAACCAGCTATCGATTAGTATTTCGGTATAACTGAACCCCAAGATGAGAAAATGTATGTTTTTGTATTACAAGGGATCCCTTTGTAAACGTAAAGTTCTCCGGGTTAATGCAAATTTAATTATAATGGAATTCTGTGAACACGGAGTGGCGTCAAAGCGTAAAGCTTCTTCTGTAGGGCACCCAATAAGACATCAAGAAACGTTGGACCAAATATCTGTGCATTTCGTGATAAGTATAGTGAAATAAACTTCTATATTCCAAAGATATTTATTATGCAAAGAAATCAAAGTTGTTAATATTAGTTTACTTATTAAATCATTAAAAATATCATCTAATAATATTTTGTATTTATGAAAGGACTTTTTCAAACGACTGGCGTCTAATTTAATTTTTTTTTTAAAGTAGGTATTAAAAGATTTTAAGTCTTGATAGCATGTTCATCTAAGGCCAAGAAAGCCTCTGCACCCCCAACCACGGAGAAGGGTAGTATATAATAACTGTCAAACAACAGCAGTTGATATTATTTTTTCCTGAACATAACTAAAAGTTTATAGATGATAAAAATAGAAATTTTCCTTAGAATGTGGTTCTAATAGCATACACATGTGTTAAATATACATTATTTTTATTTACTTTCAAAATAATTAAGGTTTTAGATTAAAAGATAATATATTTTCTCTCATAACCGAAACTCCAATGAAAGTGATTGCGTATTCGCATATTAGGTAATTATTTAATTAAAATTAGAATATAAAACTTCAGCATTGAGAATATGTGAAGAGTAGCCACTACAATGAGTGTGCACCGTGTGATTAAATACGACTTCCTCTTCAAACATACTTTGTCACAGACATCAGTTGGGAAGTGGCTGCTGCCACACGACAACAGCGCCTCCCAGCGGCATATAAACTAAACCGAATGGATGACTACACTATGATCAAACAATTGATCAAACAATATGATCATACATATAAGAATCTTTCTATGCTCTTTTTATAGGTTAACAAATTATCATTACTTATCTAAACCTAAAGAAGTTAGTTAATTCCCAGAGAAGTAATGTATTGAAATATTTTGTAAATGGTTAGATTTATTAAGAACCAAAATACTATTTATTTATAAATGCTAAGGAATAATAATATAAAAAATATATATTTTATCATAAAGAATGTAAGAGATATAAAAAATTACAAAATTTATAGTGTTAAACTAAAAACTAATTTGTGTGTCCCATTTTTTTACCAATTTTACGAAAGTTTTACAAATTATTTAGAAAATATTTGTAAAAGTTTTTAACAAATAATTGTTTCTCTAGTATAGTTTTAATTGATTATTGTTAGACTCCATGTTTACATAATCTGTAAGGAATAAATAAATAAAGTGTGGACATTATAATGGAAACGGCGAAAATGATCGGGAATGTAATTATAAAAGCCGTTACATTGTCGATTTTATATATTTTTTACAACGGGTGAATCATGTTTCGGCGACACATCATTATTATCTCTCGTTACGTTGCTGTCATACGAGTTCCCTCACAATGGTTATGAAATTGCCGCATAAATTTGAAACTTTGACAACGGAAAGTCGTTTAAACATGTTGTCACTGTTAAAAACTCTAAAATGTTATTGGAAAAAAAAATATCGGCATTAGGCTGACAATAAATATCTTCGGAAATTAAATAAAAATAAATTATTCTAGTGGATGTTATTAAATATAACGCAATATCAAAAATCGAAGATCTCGGTGCCTCTCTAACTGTTACACTTGTATTTAAAAAATACAGTTATAAAATTAAGTAAAGGTAATTAACTTTAAAACTAATAAAAAGTCACATTGATTCATTTACAATTTGTTGGATGTTTTACGTTTAAGTATCATCATCCAAGCAGTTACTTGATATTCTTTATGTAGGCCTACATGCAGTAGAACGACCAAATACGTTTGTGCGCGCGCAGAAACTCTTTGGTGTTACTGGAAGCCGAGCACAGGGTTTGTTGGTTAGTAGTCCACATAATAATTTATCTATTACACTTCTAAACTATTCTTAAACTAAATTTATATCTCCAGCTTTATGTATGAATATATTGTATATGTTTATAACTTACCAATGTACCTCAGTTATACATCATATTATACTTACTTGCAAAATGTAATTTATAATTTTATTAGTATTATATTATTTCAGTAATTGTACTATATGAATTACGTATTAAATAAAACCAAACAATAGATTGTATAATGGTGGTTTGTGGTAACTGTGAGACAGATTTAAATAGTATTCAGGAATTCCAATATTTTAAAAAAAATTTACGTTTTAGTAATAAAAGTTTCTACTGTAGGAAATCACTGCTGTATAAATATTTAAGTTCTTAGTAAAAAGAAATAAATTTGTAACAAGAATAACGTGATAATCAGACAAAACGAGAAAAACAAAAACAAGAATAATTTATTGAATTATACTATTCAAAGCTTTTCGTTGGCAAACACGAGCAATATCATCTGCAATAATATTTTTCTAATCTTTGAGTTGTATAAGTCAATAAATTATTTTTGTATTTGTATTCCTCGTTTTTTTCATTGTTACACAAGAATACATATTTTATTAATAATAATAATTATATGATAAAGTAAAATCAATACAAAATAATGGGAAATGCTCAACAGGTACAGTCGGAGGACACGAAGGTAAAATAGCCACATAGGCGTATTTAGTAAATATTATTAGTTTACTTACGTTTTACGAGAAATCAAATGGGTTTAAATTAATGTATCAGCTTTGTGCTTTCTTAGTATTTACTTCCTGTGATAAATGTTCTTGGCATTTGAACAGGTTAAACTTAGTAAACATGTCCTACAGAAGGTTTTATTGCCTATAATATATGACATTATCAATTAGTATAACTTTTATTAATTAGATGTAGGTAAAATTTCTTTGTAGCATATTAATCTCACTTACTGAATCTCATATCGCTATTTAGACCATTATTCAAGTCATTTAATAATATTGTAGTGCTACTCTTACATATATATATATATATATATATATATATATATATATATATATATATATGTATATACAACTCCAAATTAATGTTGTAAATACATGTTGTAAAAGATGTAAATTAATATTGTAAATAGATTAGTTTAAGAGCATAAATTTCACTTTGTATTCACTATAAAATATGTATACATAATAAAATACAAATAAAATAAAAAAACAATAAATTATTCAACCTAATAGATAAAACTAACCCCAAGACAAACTTAAAAGACCCCGCACAGTGCAGTGAATCCGAAAATAGAACATAACGGTACACCACAACTTCTGACAACGGGAATTCCACACAACTCTCAGTCTACTACAACCCCGGTGAGTGATGCCCGATGAGATACGACCAATCTTTGAAAGTTAACTCGCATAAATAGCAAGTAAGATTCTTGTTTAAGTACATATAGTGAAAGTGATATAGGCCTATATACATATATATATATATATATATATATATTTATATACTTTAAAACAACATAGGTTATTCAAAGACAAGAATATTTATTAATATATATCCTTGTATTTGAATAACCTATGTTGTTTTAAATTATTAAACAAGAAAACGTATTATATATATATATATATATATATATATATATATATATATATATATTATAAGTTTATAGTATCGTATAGAAATGTCAATATATGAAACTAAAAAAAACGATAATGAGAAGTTCCTGGGAGTTCACAAAAAATACACAAAACAGTTTTATATAAATTTTATAAAATTACACGTAAGAAATATAATAATATAACGTGTTTTTAAATAAAGTGATAAATGCAAGTAAAGATATGTTCACTAGTAATATTGAAATAAAAATATATTTTTCTCTCTTGTTAGAGAATTGAAAAACTAATTTAATAATTAACAATGAATAATATTACTTCAACCAAATATTTTCCAGATGAAAAGTAAACGGCTGCTCTATTATGTACTTTCTGTACGAACCATATGTCAAGAAAGCTGAATATGTCAAATTATAGAATATTGTCGAAAAGACAATAGAATATGTCAAATATTCATATAGAGCCGGCTTGTAATAGTCACTATAATTTCACGCGCCATCAACTCATAAGTGCTCTGTGCTGAACATGGAGTGACATTTCCCTACCCTACATACGTCACTAAATATCACAGTTGACATTGTGAGATGTGCTTACCCTAAATAGCCATTTACCCTATTAAAATATTATGAACATATATACAAAATATTTTATATTTATTTAATTTTTATATATTATAAATATAAATAAGTTTTAAACAATAAATATACAAATAAACTACATATGAATATATATATATATATATATATTAAAAACAACATAGGTTATTCAAATGCAAGCATATTTATTAATTTATATTCAAAGCTTTTCGTTGCTAAACAGTACCAACATCATCAGGAATGAAAATTAAAATTAAATTACATTGTAATTTTCATTCCTGATGATGTTGGTACTGTTTATCAACGAAAAGCTTTGAATATAAATTAATAAATATTATTGTATTTGTATAACCTATGTTGTTTTAAATTGTTAAACAATAAATAAAAAAAATATATATATATATATATATATATATATATATATATATATTGTAACGGACTAGGTTACTTGGGAAATGAAAATATAAAGTTTTAAAATACAATGTTATACAATTTATTAATCAGTTACAATTACAATAGAACAAAAGACAGCAATGTGTCGAGTAATTTAATTTTAATTACTGCTAGTTATTCCATACATTTGAATTACTTATTGAACTTTAAAATTTATATATATCGACAAGATAGTAACTTAATATTTTCAATTGAATTTTTAGAAATGAATATTCGAAGGACAATTTCTACCGTTCATGTGTTAACCGTTTATCATTTAAAATTCAACTTAGTTAACATTAAAATACATTTTCTTTATAGCTAAAACGTACCTGGTTGTGCACATAAAACACTTTAAAACATATTAAAGATTGCCCATGGCTTTCGGAATCACTAAACACTTAACACATCGCTCTTGCAAATCCGCGCACTTAAACAAAAATTATATAAACATTTACTCGTTTGAAAAACATAAATTATCGCTTCTGACTTCTTCTTTGGTTGCGTTAATAAAATTCGGTACCGGCCTTGACATCTTAAATTTTGAATACTGGAAGCTTATAAATTTCTAAATTATGTCCGAAAGTGCCATACGTCGTCCGTCTCGTTCAAAGACTTTTGGAGAAGTGGGGCTTCTGAAGGTACAAGCCACCGGAACTTTCCCACCCTTGGTTATTATTTTGAATATTTTGATTGGTCCGTCAGATCATGCGATATCAGACCATGTTACGTCACATGAGGTGATGTGAGTTTTTTTTTAGTTAAGCTACCAACTCGTACGATATTTTACATTTTTACCCGCTAGGGGTGCTACCATCTATGCTAACTTCACAATGAGCACGAATAAAACAAAAATTTTCTTTTATATTGGGAAGATATAATTATTGAATAAAAATCAAATATATAAATGAATTTATATGTAACACCTTATTTTTAAGAGTGTTACATTTTCTCTTGTCGACCTGAAAAGAAAATTTTTGTTCGACATTACATCTTATTACTACTTCAACATTTTATACATGAGTGTGTGCAGTCCCCTTTTACAATTGAAGAAAACTTACACTATATAGAGCTCTAACGTACTATAGTAAAAGTGTAAACAATCTATTCAATAACGGATGTTTTTGTTTACCTACAGTCTCCACTATGGAATGTTCGCGATTCCCCCTACGGATGTACATCCGCTTCTCACGTAAGCTCTCACGGGCCTACCGTTGACTAACCATATTTACAATATTATTTTGCAAACTCGTTTTACACACTTCACAAACCTTGAATTTCAAGTCCATATCTTTAAACTAATATTCTTAGGTTTCGTTAGCACTTCATTGTTTTAACAACCTTATGTTATTATATTACAACTTTGTACGGCGTATGTTATGAATTTGTAAACTTTTGAAATTTTAAGTCCCATACCTTAAAATTCTTTTTCCTTTTTTTTACATATGCACAAAGGATAATCAATAGTAACTCTTGCTTGTAAACGCATACTCAAGTGGTATATTTAGATCGTACACAATTTGGTCAGTCTGTCGTGTAAAGTCTGGATTCCTAGTCGTATTGGAATCGTGTTGTGTTAAATGTAATAGAAGCTATAAGTCAGTCAGCCTCGTGTATTTGTGTGGGCTATATACCATGCGGGCATGACATATATATTGTTGTCGTGTTGTGTATGCAATTGCATATAATCGTATATACCTTTACTTGTATACCCTATGACATTTTTCCTACCCCTTTCCTTTTTATAAGGAATTTATCTTTCAGTACGTCCCTGTTTCAATTTTAATTGACTTATATGAGCTCTTCTTATATTATTGAGGTTATTACTTTGTTGGATCAGTACAGACACAGGATTAAAAAAATACAATATTTTATACGGACCTTCATATTTCATAGCCAATTTACTTTGAAAATTATCAACCTTTTTCGATAAATAATGGCATCTAACATAAACCTCATCCCCTATTTTAAACGGATGTTTATTTTTCTCTTTAACATATTTTCCGTATCTTTCGTTGCGTTTTGAAGATTTTTTTAAATTTTCAACTGCTCTACCAATCTTTTCTATCCATTCCCCCTTCGAACACTTGTTCTCTATTATATCATTTAAGCCCCACATGTTGCTTAAAGGATCATTCGGTTTATAGTTAAACAGTAATTCGAATGCGGAATATCCAGTAGATTCATTTAGAGCAGAATTTAAACTCCTCTGCAAAAGGCTTATTCCTTCGTCCCAAGATGTTTGTTTGTTATGGAAGTATGCTCTTAACATGTTTTTAACGTTTTTAATATATCGCTCAGCGCGATTTTCACAAGGCATATAGGGGATAATTTTTGTATGTTTGATACCATTATTGAACATAAAATTTTTAAATTCTGTTGATTTAAAGCACGGACCTTGATCAGAAACAACACATTGTGGTACTCCGAAATTAGCAAAAATAATATCCTGCATTTTGTTGATGACATTTACAGAGGTAGCTCTTCTTAACGGTATAACAAAACAAAATTTTGATAAATCGTCCACACAGATTAACAAATAATTATTACCCTTTTTACTACGAACGAGAGGCCCCAAAATATCAATATACAATTTTTCCATTGGTTTATCAGCTGTCTTACTTATTAATGGTCCATAATACACTCTCGGAGCTTGTTTGGATTTAATACAAATTTCACAGTTTTTCACTTTTTCCAAAATAATGTTCTTTAAATTAGGTCTATAAAAATATTCATTTATTTTTGCGAATGTTCTCACTTGACTTAAATGGCCTCCCATCATAGAGTTATGATAATATTGGAATAACATATCTATTAACAATTTTGGTAAATAAATCTGTGCTTTGGATTTCTCCTTAATTTTAAACATTAAAACTCCTTTGTTTAAATAAAATTTTTTATTATTAGTTCCGTTTTGTACACTTTGAATTATCGTATTAACTTCTGGATCATTTCTTTGGTGTTCCATTATATCTATAAAACTTAAGGGTATTTGAGAAATTACATTTACGTTTAACAATTTATTATTGACCCATCTATTTTTTTTACTTATTTTGTTAATGTTAAGAATTTCATCTTTTGATTCTACTTCTATTATTTCGATTTCTATGTCACTACATTCGGTATGAATTCTGCTTAAGGCATCAGCTACAGGGTTGTCCCTACCCTTTACATGGAATATTTTGAAAGGTAAACTTAATATGCGCTCAAGCCAACGCCCAATTTTTCCTAGCTTTCTGAAGTGACTTAAAGACCATGACAGCGCTTGATTGTCAGTTATTAAATAAAATGGCATTACTTCTAAATATTTGTAAAACTTTTCGATACTTAACACTATCGCTAAAGTTTCCTTTTCATACACTGATAAGTTGCGTTCAGAATCTGTAAATTTTTAGAATAAAATGCTATAGGTTTATGTTTATCGTTGTTATCTTTTTGCATCAAACATGAACCTATACCATGTTCACTGGCATCTGTCATTAAATAAAATGGTTTATCATAATTAGCAATGTTTAGACAAGGCGGGTTCATTATACAATTTTTTAATTTAACAAAACTATTTTCACATTCTTGATTCCAATTGAATTTTACTCTCTTTTTGCGTAGCTCGTTTAATGGGCTAGCAATTTTAGCATATTCTTTTATAAAAGTACTAAAGAAAGATACCATGCCAATAAATCTTGATACATCTTTTGAGTTTTTAGGTCTTGGAAATTCTTTAATAGAATTAGTTCTATCTGGATCTATCTTAATTACATTTTCGCTTATTTTGTTGCCTAAAAAAGTTATCTCTGTACACGCAAACTTTGCCTTTGACAAATTAACAGTTAAATTATTTTCACTTAATCTATTGACTACTTCAGTTACATGTTGAATATGTTCTTTTAAAGATTTACTATAAATAATGATGTCATCAACAAAATTTATCATGAATTTATACTTTATATCGGAAAAAATTCGTTCTACATACGCACTCAATATTCCGCTCCCAACATGGAGACCATAAGGAATTCGCGTGTAATTGTATTGACTAAAAGGAGTACTGAAAGCAGTATATTTTTTGCTGCTTTCGGACAATGGAATCTGATGAAAAGAATTACACAAGTCTATACAAGTAAAATATTTTGCACCACTTAAGTATTGATAACAATCAGACATATCTCCTATTGGATGTGAAACTCTCTCTATTATTTGGTTTAATTTTCCATAATTAACTACTAGCCTGTGTTTGTCCTTTTTTGATACTAAAAATGAAGGACTTAAATATGGACTAGTCGAATGTTCTATAATTTTTTGTTCTAAAAGTTCATCTAATATTTTCTTTAAAATTGCCATTTTTGGCGGACTTAATGGGTATGGTTTTAATTTTACTATTTCTTCACTTTTAACCTTTAATTCAAATTCAAAATTTAATGCTTTACCAATTTTATCTGTGAAAACATTAGGATAACTTTTTACTAATTTTTCTATGTCTTTTTTGGCTTCCTCACAACCAATTTGAATTTCGTTTGAGTTTAAATTATTAACCATACAACTCTTTACACTGTTTAACGCTACTTTCACATTTGGTTTGAAATTAAAATAACATGAGTTCTTTGAAATATCTATTACTAAACCTGTTTCTTTAATAAAGGGAAGTCCTAAAATTATTTTACAATTTAAACCTTCTGCTATTAAAAATTTCACTTGCCATGAAAAATTTTTTACTTTAACTTTAACAATGCAGTTACCTTTTATTTTTATTTCTGTATTATTGGCTGCTGAGACTTTATCCTGTTCGTTTACAATTTTCTTAACTAATTTTTGCTTTAACAATGTTTCAAAAAATTCTTCGTTTATTACGTTTATTGAACATCCAGTGTCCAATAAAGCATTACAATTTAAATTACCACTTAATTTAATGTTTATTGTAGGCAGCATAATAATTTTTGTTTCATTCTTTAACCAATTTTTCTTTTCTACCATTTTCATAATTTTCAAACATTTTCTAGTCTCTCTGAAAAACTTTGATTTATTCAATACATTAACCTGTTCAATTTTTGTTTCATTTTTTGAGATATTCAGATTTATTACATTTTTGTTTTTTAAATCTGAGCGTTTAAATTTATTCCCTTTATTGTTACATTTAAATTTATTTTGACATTTCTTGATTAAGTTAATTTTGTGTGTTACTTCATTACGGAAGAAATATGGCATTTCTTTCCTTAACAGTAATTGCTAGTTAACATTTTCGTTGTTATTACAATGCTTAGCAATATGACCTAACCTGTTACAGTTATAACATTTTACATGATTCCTATTACTTTTCACATTTACTGATTGTTCATTGTTATATTTCTTAAATTTTATCTTATTAGGCTCCTGCCTTCTACTTGGATGATTTCTAAATACAGGATTATTGTTTTCTTGTCTTATTACATCGTTATAACCTACATTTTGAATCTGAACACACATATTGTCCAGGTCGTTAAAATTAGCGTAATTGTTTACAAAAATTAACTTATTACGGTCTTCTGGCTTAATTCCTAACTTAATAATTTCTATTATCTCATTATCTGAATAGTTACATCTTAACAATTTGCAATTATCTTTAACTCTTCTGATATACATGTTTATTAGTTCTAAATTACCTTGCGGTCTGTTTACCAAATTTCTTTTTAAATTTTCTCTGAGATTTATAGGTACAAAACTTTTTAATATATCTTCATGAAAATCATCTAAGGAGACATTATTGTCTAAAGCAAAGAGAAGTTTATCCAACAAAGGGCCTTGTACCTTTCCAATGCTTAATTCTAAAATTTTTGCATCTGGCAATTTGGTTTCTCTTTTTATTTTCAAAATTACACTCATAAATTTTAATAGGCTGTCTAATTCTAGTCCATCTGACATGTCAAACATTTTTAAATACCTTTCTAAAGGATTTGGCAATTTATTGTACAGTTCAGGATTAAACACTGGCATACAATTGGTTTGACTTTTTAGTAATTGATGTTCAAAATTAGTTATTTCTAAATTTGTATTATTACCAATTAACAGTTCAGGTATTGCAATTTCCGTTGATTCCCTATCGCAATCGTTTGTTTTTGATTCAATCTTTTCAAACACATCATTAATTAATTTCTCTTCCTCTAGACTACTAGTAGATAGTTGTCTTTCGGTTTCTATCCTAACTTTACTGTCTAAATCTGTTTCAGCTATTAATTTTTCCAAATCTTTCATTTTTTTTAAGAAATCTTTTAGGTCGTCTGACATTTTACATTCTAATTCAAATTTCAACAAGCATTTACATCTTAATCTTAAATGTACTAGTTTTGTTTCAGCTCTTAAAACATCAATAGCTCTAGGGTCGGTTTTTAAATTATTACACATTCCTACTAAGTCCTTAAATTTATTTTCAATTAACAAAAACTCGCTAGGCACATCCATTTTACCAATTAAATTATTAGGGTCCGCTTTATAACTAGAATCTTTGGCTATTTTTCTCAAGGTCTTTCTTATTTCGGATACTGTACTGTCCATTCTAATATCTACACTTCTAATTTTTAGTTCGAAAATTAACTCATCTTTTATCAATAGGTCAATATTGATTTTTAAGTCGCTAGACATTTTGATAGTTTGAAATTAACCTTGCTACACACTGACGAGTATTTTTAAGGAGGGCTGCACAACTTAAATAATTAACACATGAATGGCATTAATCCTTGGAATTCGTTAGCAGTAATTATCATTCAATTTTTAATTAATTTAAATAACTAGCAGAGTTGCGCATTTGTAACGGACTAGGTTACTTGGGAAATGAAAATATAAAGTTTTAAAATACAATGTTATACAATTTATTAATCAGTTACAATTACAATAGAACAAAAGACAGCAATGTGTCGAGTAATTTAATTTTAATTACTGCTAGTTATTCCATACATTTGAATTACTTATTGAACTTTAAAATTTATATATATCGACAAGATAGTAACTTAATATTTTCAATTGAATTTTTAGAAATGAATATTCGAAGGACAATTTCTACCGTTCATGTGTTAACCGTTTATCATTTAAAATTCAACTTAGTTAACATTAAAATACATTTTCTTTATAGCTAAAACGTACCTGGTTGTGCACATAAAACACTTTAAAACATATTAAAGATTGCCCATGGCTTTCGGAATCACTAAACACTTAACACATCGCTCTTGCAAATCCGCGCACTTAAACAAAAATTATATAAACATTTACTCGTTTGAAAAACATAAATTATCGCTTCTGACTTCTTCTTTGGTTGCGTTAATAAAATTCGGTACCGGCCTTGACATCTTAAATTTTGAATACTGGAAGCTTATAAATTTCTAAATTATGTCCGAAAGTGCCATACGTCGTCCGTCTCGTTCAAAGACTTTTGGAGAAGTGGGGCTTCTGAAGGTACAAGCCACCGGAACTTTCCCACCCTTGGTTATTATTTTGAATATTTTGATTGGTCCGTCAGATCATGCGATATCAGACCATGTTACGTCACATGAGGTGATGTGAGTTTTTTTTTAGTTAAGCTACCAACTCGTACGATATTTTACATTTTTACCCGCTAGGGGTGCTACCATCTATGCTAACTTCACAATGAGCACGAATAAAACAAAAATTTTCTTTTATATTGGGAAGATATAATTATTGAATAAAAATCAAATATATAAATGAATTTATATGTAACACCTTATTTTTAAGAGTGTTACAATATATATATATATATATATAATTTTATCTCGTTCTACATAATTTTAATAATTAATTGTTAATGAATTCGTTCTTCGGTAAACCGTGTAGCCGGCAGACACTATCATTCAACTCTGTTGATTAGGTCTATGTAAGGTAAGCAAACCTGTTAACCATTTATTACCATCAGATCTTCACTGACCCATAAGACCATCAGATGTATTTGTCTTTTCTTTATTTACTTACCCCTATATTCACCACCACATCCTCTTTCAATTCCTTCTATTAATTCACACTTTATATATATATGATGAATAGTTACTGTCTGGAGTACATCCGTTCATTCTGCAGTCCATAAATTCGCAGTTCCGACGTTTCGCTAGAATCTCATCCAACATTGACGAGGTGAACCCAACAACAGTAGAGGAGCGTGTCATTGTTGGGTTCACCTCGTCAATGCTGGATGAGATTCTAGCGAAACGTCGGACTGCGAATTTATGGACTGCAGAATGAACGAATGTACTCCAGATAGTAACTATTCATCATATTTTTCCATCTGTGAAGGAATACGTATCAGCATATATATATTTGATTCAAATTTAAATGAATAATAAAATACTTTTAATCATTTACTCAAGTTTATTCACATTTTTTATAAATTTTTAGTGGATGAAAATTAATGTAAATAAGTTTTGTTTTTAAAAAAATTATTCATTTAATAAATTTAATGAAATAGTTTGAGTTTCTTACGGATGGCTCAACTGGCAAGGATGGGCGTTGTTAGTAAGGTAAAGTACATTGTTATACTAATCCCAAGGGGTTACAACGGACATTCTTAAAAACTATAGTACAACCATAGTTACATCATTACTCGAAAACCTTATGAAATAAAAAAATACAAACAAGTGATACCACTTTAATAAAAATTTCAATATAATAATGTGCATTCCTACGGACCTTCCTACTTACCTAACCACCAAATCTTTGCACCAATTTGGCCGTTGCAGTATGTTAGTTACTGTCGGCTCCGCTGGTCTCCAACCATTGCGACTATAGCTCTCAAAGGGTAAAGGGTTAAGTTTGGCGTCGATTTAATGGTGACTTCAAAATATTTGTGCACCAATTTTAACAAGGAAAGAACAAGACCAATAGGGTGTTAGAGGCTTTCGTATGACCCTTTATTTAGAATAGCTTAGGGTAATACCCTACACTGGTTTTCTCTCTTTACTTACCATAAAATGTAAGTGTAAATGTTAAAAGGAACCATTCGTATAATAGTCCTAAGTCCGGTAACGGGTGCTTCAATGAACCTGTTTTATGTAGAATAAGGTCGATTTTTATTACATAATAAATAGATGCACAGTCAAAATAAAATGTTAGTCTGCATCTCGTGAGATAGCACAACATTGGAAATAGGAATAAAAAACCTCGATTCGTTTATAATGACAAATGCGTTATATATTTTTAACTGAAGAATCGTTCAATATATCTCGATCATATTTCCCACCCTCTACATACATGTGGACTTGAGCAATTACTCATCTTTTATTCCAATCCTAATCGAATCGATAACTTGCCTTAGCTACTTCGATGGATTGTTTTTGCGTGATACGTACGAGTTGACATGCTTTGCTTTAATTGTCTATTTATTGTTAAAATAAGCTGTATGTTAATTATTTATATATTTACAATGTAAGATATTGAAAAGGTTAAAGAGTAAGTTCGGTGTGTGTATTATTTGAGCGTTATGCTTACACAAGTGTAGAATTGTTTAAATTTCCAAATTGTTCAAAAAGAGTCACATGTAACTTATATTGTAATTTGGAAAACGAAACCAATTTGCTTATTTTAACATAAGTATTGACAATTCATGAAGTTAATTTGAATTTTTATATTTTTTATACTATTTGGCGTAACGTGTCGAAGTATAAATATTTACAAATACTTTTTGCCTACCTTTTTGTGTTTCTATTACAATGAAAATATTGGAAAGAACCAAAATACCACAAAAATAATCAAAAATAACAAATAAAACGAGTTACTTAAGATTAAACCCTTGTGTACATTTCATCACACTAGTGTGTAACTTCTTGTTTGCTAGATTGTAATTTTGTAATAGGACTCTCTGATGATGATGACATGGTCATCGAAATGTACACAGGGGTTTAGTCTTAAGTAACTTGTTTTATTTGTTATTTTTTATTATTTTTGTGGTATTGGGGTTCTTTCCAATATTTTCATTGTAATATATTTTACCACTGTGTTCTTGATATTGTGTGTTTCTATTAGTTAAGCATGTTCATTATACCCTCTGACCTTCTAACCTTTCTCCTATTTCTCTAGCCTCTCTTTCTCCTAATGGCTTTTCCGGTTGGGAGACGATTCTCTTCCATCTGTTAATTACGTCCATACCTTCTATGTCGTCGCTCCCTTACAACCACTAACTATTACTTTATATGAACATTACTAGAAATCCATCTCTTTTCTATAACTGAATTTGTTTCATTTTGTGTTGACTTTGTAAGCGTTCACGAAAAGATCTGGAGGCGAGTCAAGAGATAAATCTAATCGCGATAAGGAATAGAGAGGCAAGATATTAAAATGGATATTTTACGCTTAAACTAAGTGGATAAAATATGTGCTTGTAGGCATTAGGTAAAGCGCATTTATCATTATTATAACATTAGGTGTAGCTCTCATAATATAGGTCCTATTACAACATGTAAATTTAATTTTCCTCAGCAGTGT
>JBAIZL010000010.1:7193949-7198949 GCA_036971475.1 Prosapia bicincta | reverse complement strand
TCTAAGTCTAAATTAATAACCTTTTATTCGCATTACGAACAATTGCAGCGGTAGGGGATTTCCTACCCTCTTTTTAATTGCGAGATATGCACCTTGCGTATCTCATTTAAATTTTCTACCCCTTGTATCAAAACACTTACAGGGTTTAAGAAATATAATAATTTGTATGGACCTTTATATTTTACATCTAGCTTAGCTTGATATTTATCTATCTTTTTTGATAATGACTGATGCTTTACATACACCTTATCTCCTATTTTGAAAGGATGTACATTATCACCTTTATAGATACCATACTTTTTATTTTTCTCAATTGACATTTTAATATTTTTTATGGCTTTGTTAAGTCTGCTTGCTATTTCTGTTTTAGTAATTTTATTTTCTACAATGTCATTCAAACTCCACAAATTTGTTAATAAATCATTTGGTTTAAAATTAAACATTAACTCAAAGGCTGAATGGCCAGTGGATTCATTGAAGGCTGAATTTAGACAAATTTGCAAATAATGAAGTCCTTCATCCCACATTGTTTGTTTATCATGAAAAAAGCTCCTTAACAAAACCTTAATATTTTTAATATATCTCTCAGCCTTATTGGCTCTAGGTATGTACGGTAGGGTTTTGATATGTTTTATTCCATTATTAAACATAAAATTCTTAAACTCAATGGCTTTAAAACATGCTCCATTATCAGACACCAAGAAACGAGGCATACCAAAATTAGCAAAAACTACATCTCTCAACTTGTTGATGACATTTACAGCTTTGGCATTTCTTAAAGGCATTATATAACAGAATCTACTTAAATCATCTACTGCAATTAACAAATGATTATGACCTTTCTTACTCCTTACTAATGGTCCCATTATGTCTACATACAGTTTTTGCATGGGATTGTTTGATACAAAACTTACAAGTTTCCCATTATAAATTTTTGGTGCTTGTTTACAAGTAGCACATATTTGACAATCTTTAATTTTTTGTTTTATAAAATCACACAAATTAGGTCTATAGAAATATTGGTTAATCTTTGACATTGTTTTTAATTGACTAAGATGTCCACCAAGAAATGAAGTATGATAGTATTCGAACATCATGTCTTTCAAATTAACAGGCAAATAAATTTTTAATTTGTTTTTATCTTTAAACATTAATAGGCCTTTGCTCATACAAAATTTTTTATTGTTAGTTTTAGATTTAATACTTTCTATTATTTTTGTTATTTCAGGATCTGTTTTTTGATGTACTTTCAAATCTAGGTAACCTAAAGGTATTTGCGAAATTACATTAGCTTGAAGATTAGGACATTTGTTGTTGTTAATAGATTGGAATTTCTTTCCCTGTTTATCTTTTTTAAAGATTTCGTCCTTCGACTCTATCTCCACTATTTCGATATCAATACCTTCCCCATTATTGTGGATCCTACTAAGAGCATCGGCTACGACATTCTGTTGCCCTTTTATGTGAAATATTTTGAAAGGTAGACTTACAATTCTCTCTAACCATCTTCCCAATTTGCCTAACTTTCGGAAATGTGTAAGAGACCATGATAAAGCTTGATTATCTGTAAGCAAGTAAAAGGGTTGTACCTCTAAGAATTTATAAAATTTTTCGATGCTAAGAACAATGGCTAAAGTTTCTTTTTCGTATACTGAAAGAGCTCTCTCTGAATCTGTGAATTTCTTTGAAAAGTAGGCTACTGGTTTCTTTTGATCGGCTTCATTTTTCTGTAACAAGCATGCACCAACGCCATGCTCACTGGCATCTGTCATCAGATAGAAAGGCTTGTTGTAATCTGCTATTGCTAAACAGGGAGGATTAGGTATACAATTTTTTAAGGTGTTAAAACTTTTCTCACAGTCTTCCGTCCACTGGAATTTAACTCTTTTCTTCCTTAACTCGTTCAATACACTAGCAATTTTGGCATAATCTTTAATAAAACTACTGAAAAATGACACCATGCCGATAAATCTAGACACTTCCTTAGCATTTTTTGGTCTAGGAAAATTTTTTATTGAATTTGTTCTTTCTGGATCGATTTTAATTTGATTATGGCTCACTTTATTGCCCAAGAAATTAATCTCTTTACACACAAATTTTGCCTTGCTCAAATTTACAGTTAAGTTATTTTTACTCAATCTATTAATTACCTCTCTAACATGTTCCAGATGTTCTTCTAAACTATTACTATATATAAGGATGTCATCAACAAAGTTTAACATGTATTTAAACTTAATATCGCTAAAAATTCTTTCTATATACGAGCTTAATATTCCACTGCCTACATGCAAACCATATGGAATTCTCGTATAATTGTATTGACTAAAAGGTGTTGAAAACGCGGTATATTTTTTGCTATTTTCGGTAAGCGGTATCTGGTGGAAACTGTTACAAAGATCAATACAACTAAAATACTTAGCATTACCCAGATATTGATAACAATCGGCCATGTCGCCAATAGGATGTGAAACTCTTTCTATCAATTGGTTCATTTTGCCATAATTCACTACAAGTCTATGTTTATCACCCTTTGACACTAAAAATGAAGGACTCAAATATGGGCTAGTGGAATGCTCAATTATTCCTTGTGCTAGTAAATCATCTATTATTCCTTTTAGAATAGTCATTTTAGGTGGACTGATGGGATATGGTTTAACTTTTACAATTTCTTCAGATTTTACTTTTAAATCAAATTTAAAATTTAAGGCTTTGCCAATCTTGTCTGTAAATACATTAGGAAATTGTCTTACTATTGCTTCTATTTCTTTAATTCCTTCTGGACTACCAATTTGTATTTTACTATTACTCGTTATATTGTTATTGCTTAAGGATTTAAAATTATTAATCTTTATTTTTACTGTAGGATCAAAATTAAAATAACATTCTTGTTTTGATATGTCTATTATTAAACCTGTTTCATGGATGAATGGAGTTCCTAATATCAGGGGCCAAGTTACATTATTTACAATATAAAATTTTACATACCAGCTAAAGTGTTTTATTTTTATTTTTTGAATGCAAAAACCTTTCACTTTAATTTCAGCATTATTAGCAGCTACAATAGTTTCCATATCTGACTTATACATTGTTATTTTGTTCAGCAATTTATTCTCTTGAATATATTTTTCATTAATTAAATTGATTGAGCTTCCAGTGTCAATAAGGGCTTTACTTTTATTGCTTATTTTATTTATTTTTATATCTATTGTTGGTAACATAATTATTTTAGGTTGGATTTTCATCCACTTCCTATTTTTTACCATTTTCAAAACCCTTAGGCATTTGTTTTTATCTTTATTATTTTTATTAAAAATATGCTTTTTATAATTGACATTTTTCTTATTTACATTTTGGCAATAATTGACCTGATTACATTCGTTATTCTTTTTATCATTTGTTTTGAAATTTACTTGTGAGTTACCTTTATGCTTAGCCAAAAATATATTTTTTACAAAATTGCGGGAGGTATTCCTGATGAATGCCTCCCTCTTAATTAGTTTTTTTGAATTTGTTCTGCACACATTAGCCTTGTGACCCAATTTACCACACTTAAAACATTTAATTGGTTTATGGTTATAATTTTGATATTGAGGTGGTCTTTGATAGCGATTGTTACTATTACCATGGTTAGAATTATTATTGTTATAGTTACTATTGCTAGAATTACCATACATATTGGACTTCTGACATGCCCTGAACTGTTGCTCACTATTTCTATTTCTAACATGATCATTATATGTAATGTTTTGAATTTGCACAGACATTTCGTTGAAATCATTTAAGCATGTAGGGTTTCTAATAAATGACAACTTATTCCTGGTTTCTGGATTCATCCCTAATTTAATTAGTTCAACTAAATCATTTTCAGAATATTCACCTAACAATAATTCATTATGCTCTTTCAAAGATTGTACATAAAGAGGCAGGGGTTCGCCAATACCTTGAGGTCTATTAATCAAATCTCTTTTTAAATTTTCCCTAAGATTAATGGGTACAAATGTTTTTAAGACATTCTGGTGAAATTCCTTTAAATTACTGTTTTGTTCTAAAGCTGACAACAATTTGTCCAATAATGGACCGGTTGCATAGTTCATACTTAGTTCTAATATTTGATTATCGGAAAGTTTTACCTCGTTTTTCAATTTCAATACCACTTTAATAAAATTTAACAATTTTTTAGATTCTAAACCATCTGTTGTAATGAACAATTTGAGATATCTCTCTAATGGATTTGTTAGCTTATTATACAATCTGAAATCGAACACAGCATTCTGGGGTCTTACATTAGTACAGACTTTATCTACATTGGATGTTATTGAAGCTTCATGGGTACTTAAGAACACTTCTTGTAAATTTTCTTCCGACATATTTTCTTCGGATAATTTTCTTACTACTTCTGTCTTTAAACTTACATCAACATTCAATTCAGTTATTGCTTTGTTTAAATCATTTAACTTTTTTAAAATATCATTAAGTTCATCCCTCATCTGTTGTTCGATCTTAAATTTTAGCAAAACATTACATCTAGTGGTTAAATGAATTACTTTAGTTTCTGATCTGACTGTATCAATAACTCTAGGATCGTCTTTTAAATCATTAACACTTTTCATCAAAGTTTTAAATTTTTCACTAATAACTGCAAATTCATTGTTTACATTTAATTTATCTTTCAAATGAATAGGGTTAGCCACTATATTAACATCTTTTATAACTTTTCTTAAAATTTTTCTAACGTCAGATGCAACTGAATCACTTCTAAAATTGACATTTCTTAAATTTAATTCATATTCTAATTCCTCCTTTGACAGAAGGTCTATTTTTAAAGCCATTACGTTTAATAGGATTATTTTCAGAAAATCCACGAGAATATATTCTTATCCAGAAGGTCAAGCAAACTCGAAATATTTAAACAGGCTCGCAACTGTGTAAACACTGGTACTCTACAATTAGCTTTCAAGGCCATGCACAAACTTTTTAAAAATCTAGAACTTGCTACGCAT
>JBAIZL010000010.1:6890130-7087630 GCA_036971475.1 Prosapia bicincta | reverse complement strand
TTCAAATATTAAATCATCAATTACTTTTAATAAACTAATTTTAGTTTTACATGGGAGGAAATCGTTTCACAAAAGGTACAAGGTATGCAATATAGTTATGTCGTCCCATTTAGCTCAAAATGAGTGATAACATACGATTTCATAAAACAGCTGATTTTATGTTTTAGGCTACGTAGTACAACAGCTGTTCTAATGCATATTTTATGTTACTTTACTTATAATTGTAATTATTTTTTTTAAAACCAACTAAAATAAAAGTCTTTTTTCTTGACACAAGCAAGATTTGACTTTTAAAAATATGTGTTTATATTATGTGTACAGGAGTCTATTCCGTTTTTGTATAAAGTAAAGGCAAAATTAGATTTTATTTTACAATAATCTTTCCACTTTTTTAAATGAAATGCTCCCATTTAAAGAAGGTATAGAAATTTGTATTACCCCATCGTCGTCATTGAAATCGTAATCATCATTATTTTCAGCTTCTGGTTCTCGAGTGTGCATGGACCGAAGCACCTGCTACCTCCTGACGACGAGTAATTCATTGCATCATTTATTCTAAATAAACTCTTTCTCATTTACTCCTCATCTTTTCCCTGTCTTTCTGCTTTATCTGCCAACACTAACCACTTATGAAACTGTTTTTATGCTTTTGCTGTTGTATCACACATATGAATGCCGCACTAACCCTTTTCTGTTATAGATAGTTTATATGCTCCCAAATTCTATTCATACGGGGGGGGGGGGGTAAATATTGTGAATACTCTTTTTTTCCAAAATTTAAGGAGATTAGCTATTATAGATGAAATGAAAATATTAAGGGGAATGTAGGTAGGGTTAAGGTATACATAAGTTATAATGAGGGATCTTTACGCAGGACTAAGGACTATATAGATACAATTAGGTGCTTTATAGGTAGGAATAAGGACTACATGGGCACGATTAAGTGCTATATTGGTAGGAATAAAGATTATATAGGTAAGAATATGTACTACGTAGGTAAGATTAATGGATTTATTTGTAGGATTAAAGGCTGTATAGGTAAGATTATTGTATGTTAGCCATTTAAGGGCTATGTAGTACGATATAGGTAGGTTTAAAAAGTATATAGGTGACATTAGCTTCTATATAGGTAGGTTTAAAGGGTATATAGGTAACATTAATCGCAATATAGATAAGGGCTTTATTAGTACGAATAAGTACTGAATATATAGGATTAAAGGGTAAATAGATAGAATTAAGGGCTATATAGTGAAAACTAAACAGTTTATAGGTAGAATAAAGGGCTTAATAGGTACAGTAGGTGCTATAAAGATAGTATTAAAGGGTATATTGGTAGGATTAGGTGCTTTATAGGTAGGATTAAGTGTTATATCGGTAGGATTAAGGGTTACACAGGAAAAACTAAGAGCTATATAGGTAAGATTAAAGAGTTTATAGGTGGAATAAAAAGCTTAATAAGTAAGATTAGGTGTTATATATGTGGTATTAAAGGGTATATTGGTAGGATTAGGTGCTTTATAGGTAGGATTAAGTGTTATATCGGTAGGATTAAGGGTTACATGAGAAAAACTAAGAGCTATATAGGTAAGATTAAAGAGTTTATAGGTGGAATAAAAAGCTTAATAAGTAAGATTATGTGTTATATATGTAGTATTAAAGGGTATATTGGTAGGATTAGGTGCTTTATATGTAGGATTAAGTGTTATATCGGTAGGATTAAGGGTTACATAGAAAAAACTAAGAGCTATATAGGTAAGATTAAAGAGTTTATAGGTGGAATAAAAAGCTTAATATGTAAGATTATGTGTTATATATGTAGTATTAAAGGGTATATTGGTAGGATTAGGTGCTTTATAGGTAGTATTAAGTGTTATATCGGTAGGATTAAGGGTTACATGAGAAAAACTAAGAATCGGTAGGATTAAGGGTTACATGAGAAAAACTAAGAGCTATATAGGTAAGATTAAAGAGTTTATAGGTGGAATAAAAAGCTTAATAAGTAAGATTATGTGTTATATATGTAGTATTAAAGGGTATATTGGTAGGATTAGGTGCTTTATAGGTAGGATTAAGTGTTATATCGGTAGGATTAAGGGTTACATAGGAAAAACTAAGAGCTATATAGGTAAGATTAAAGAGTTTATAGGTGGAATAAAAAGCTTAATAAGTAAGATTAGGTGTTATATATGTAGTATTAAAGGGTATATTGGTAGGATTAAGGGTTACATAGGGAAAACTAAGAGCTATATAGGTAAGATTAAAGAGTTTATAGGTATGATTAAGGGATATATAGATACCATTAAGTGGTGTATATGAACGACTAATTAATATAAGGGTAGAATTAAGGGCTATATTAAAACGACTAAAGGATATAGGGGGAATAAAGGGCCGAATAGGTACGATTAAGTGCTATATAGGTACGCTTAGGTGCTACGTAGGTACGATGAAGTATTATACGAGTAAAAGGCTATTCAGATAGAAATAAGGTTTATATAGTTAATATAGGTATAGGTAAGATTAACGGGTATTTAGGTATATGGATTTAGGGTCATATAGGTAGGTTTATGCGCTATATACTTATGGTTAAGGAGTATATCGGTAGGATCAAGGGCTAAATAGGCAAGGTAAGGGCTATATAGGTAGGATTAAGGGCTAAGTAGGCAAGGTTAAGGGCTATATAGGTATGATTAAGGGCTAAGTATGTAAGGTTAAGGGCTATATAGGTAGGATCAAGGGCTAAATAGGCAAGGTAAGGGCTATATAGGTAGGATTAAGGGCTAAGTAGGCAAGGTTAAGGGCTATATAGGTATGATTAAGGGCTAAGTATGTAAGGTTAAGGGCTATATAGGTAGGATTAAGCACTACATAGGTAAGATACATATGTAGGTTACATAGGTTATATAGGTAGGTTCTTAATCCTACTGCTTAGGCTATGTAGATAATATTAGGGGCTATATAGGTAGGATTAAGGGCTACATAGGTACGATTATTGTAAGGATAAGTCAATATTATGGCATCTCAAATGCAGGATCACAGAAATATCTCTTATGTTACGGTCATACTGGGATGTGTCTCGTTACACTTTCTTGTCAGAAGGAGGGTGCGTGAGGTTAGAAGAGATAAGAAATGGCGACTTTCCCTTCGTCTAATACTGGGAATAGGGCACATTATATAGTCTAGTGGGTAGGTTCGCTTACCAGAAGTACACTTGCTCTCCTCCAGGGTGAAGAGACCTGTCTACCCCTTACCCGGTGATGCGGTGAGTGTAGGTGTCTGTCCTCAAACATCTACAGAGGACTGTCAGAGGTATGTTGATGATTTATAACGGTGAATATTGGGGGGCTTCCAAAAAGGAAAATACACGTGATCTTTTACAAATAGCTTATACACCTAAGGGAATCGTAGCTTTAGGAGTTTCGTAAAAGAGTAACAGCAAGGCATCAGTATGGGCATCGTAAGGATTATAGAAGCAAGAGCCACGCGTTGCAGGTGTACCTTACCACCTGATTCTAAAATAAACCAGATTTCTGGTGATCCTATTGTGAAAGTTCGTTCAAGAGTAGAAAATAGAAACTATGTGGCTCCTAAAGGCGTCGACGTTTGCCTTCAAGTACCAGTCGATTTTTTTATAATAAACCCGCAACTACCAAAAATGCCACGTTAGAACAATATTTACATGAGATTTCTAAGCTTACGAAATAATCTGTCGAACTAAGTAAAAATCTTACTATTGTACTAAGTAAAATCTACAGTCTTTGACTACAATATTGAACACCTGCCTTTAACATCGCTGCAGTAAAGTTCAACAACGCATTCTAGCGGCCAGTGCAAAAACTGCTAAAGGTAACTTTAATTTACTGGAAACCGTTTTGTCTCGACGGTTTTAGGAATTTCTGGTTAACTATCAGTTTAGCCATTCGTAATGTTACTAACATGGAATAAAATTTTCGTCATCGTTTTCTTAAATATTTTTGTTTTCAACAAAATATAAGGTTTTAAAACTTTATTGTAATTTGTACGAGATTAAAAACTAAATAAACAATAATCGGCCATTACTGGGGTTACGGATGCTCAATTAATGGAGTCCAATGGGTTTTAACGTTGGGCAATATATAAACGCCTTGTACGCATTAAAATTTACTCCAAGCCATTTGAAGATGTGGGTGTTACGTTACTAGTCCAACGCAATTCCTTCCATTTGCCGTTAATCTCCTTAACCAACCAATCCACGGCTAATGGGCCCAGAACGACCAGTGCCAACCTATAGCACCTCGCGATTTATCAACGTCATGAAGTAACTGAAAACATTTCAAGTAATCGATACCCATACAGTCGAGATTCTATCTACCTTTATTCTAGTACACCATTGAAATGGTCACTTTTTTAATGGATTTACTTGAATGGGTGCCTCACTAATGGCCATGTGATTTTTCCCCATTAGAGACACATCCATAGTTGGCGAAGATTATGTACTGCTACTCTTTAAGGTGGCTGATTCTTCTCTTTGTTTTTTTTTTATTTCTTAATTTTGTCTTTATTATTATTGCTTTGTTTGAAAAGACCAGCGTGAATGAGGCGACCTATTATCGTTGAAAGTTAGAAAAGATTGTCGTAGTACTAGCATTAAGGTAAGTGGCCATGAAACGCCCTGGTTTAGCAGTATACAGGTTGAATATTACAACATGGCCATGTACCCTTACCTCCCGTTAAATGTCCCAAAACAAATTTAAATAATTTAATCAAGTGGTTTTATGTACTTACCGAGATAATTATTCTCTTAAACAATTACAGTCTTTCGTAAGGCGACTCAAGGGGTTGATATCGCCTATCCCCAAGGGATTTCCTTTTTCAGACAAAGGATAGACAAGGTTGTATTAAAAAGGCATTTCTACATGTAAACAAAGTATCTAATCTTCTAAATAAATTGTAAAAAATATTATAATGGAAAAATAAATAATTTATTACATAAAAAAACAAAATAAACTCAAACACACACACACGTGTTATTTTAATTTTAAAGTTTATTTGGTTTTATAAATAACTAATAAGAAATGATTATCTTTGCTTGGTGCAATAAATTTCAATTCACTGATTAACATATAATTAAATTATTCGAATTTAATTGAATATTTAAGAGCTTACTTGCTGACGCGTTTCGAAACAATCGTTCCTTTACGAAGCAAAGCCTCAACTAGTAATAAGATTTATGAGTGTATGGGGGGGGGGTAGGTATAGTTGGTTGTTTTCTATGTAATGGAACAGCGTGTTAGTTTCAATTAGTGTGTGGTCATTTAATATATTTATTTTTTCTGTTGCGTAGAGTTTGGATATTTCAAGTGTTTGACAGGTTAATCCAAAGTATAAACAAAAACTAAAGATTGTAGAAAAATATAAAATATACAAACACTACGCAACAGAAAAAGAAAACATATTAAATGACTACACACACTTTGAAGCCAACACACCGTTTCATTTACCTACCTCCACTACACTCATAAATCTTATACCGACAACCTTTATACCTTGCGCGACGCCGCCAGTATAGGTTTAGCTTTGTAATAGAAATGATTGTTTCGAAACGCTTCAGCAAGTAAGCCGTTAAGTATTCACTTAGTTAGGCTTAAGTATTATTTAATTCTGTATTATTATCGTTTGCATATTAAATTTTACGATCAATTCATTTCAAAAACAAGATTTATAATACAGGAAATGAAGTTTAATGGAAATTATCCAACACATACGTTGATAGTAGTTTAGAATAGTGTCATTACACACGAGCTACTCACTCACGTTCATCATTAAAGATTTGTTCAACTTTGTATTTGCATTTAAAGTTTTAAGCGAAAAATTAATAACCAACTTTTGTTAAAACTAGTGTTTTTATTCAGAATAGATCTGTTTGATGTTAAATTCTGCAAAATAATTTAAAATTTCTCCCCAAACCTGTCCGTTCTACATGAATAACGAGAGTTACGACTTGCCTACATGAAGCCAAATGTTCTTTACCCACAATCCATCTCTTACTGCGAGAAGCTATCCTATTGGGTTACGTAATGCTACAGCCACGTATAAACTTCAAAATAAAACAAATATTTATTTATTTCATTTACATACGATATAACAGTGACTTAAAACGTTTCATCATTCCACTTACGACTAAAAACGTTTATCCATGGTAACGTACCCCCTATTTCCCGACGTAGTTATGGTAAAGAGTGGTTGCCTGACTGCCTTGTAAGTAATGGGTAGATCGGGGGCAACCGGCTGTGTATACGCTATTTTTGTGTGGGCAGACGTTTTCCTGAAAGTTTCCTATCACCATATCGTAGACCCATTCCCGCAGTTCCCAGGCGGCCGAACACGAGATGAATCGGAGCCTTCTGAGGCTCTAAATGCGTTTCACCTTAGATGGCAACTTTATCGAAAAGTAATAGAAAACTAATTTTCATGGTTTATATGACAAACTAATCTTAGCTGGAAAGGTTAAGAAGTATATGCTTACCCTGCATTTAAGTTTCTTTATTGCAGTTTCAATTCACATCTATTATAAAAATCCCCTATTTCCCGACGTGGTTATGATAAAGAGTGGTTGCCTGACTGCCTTGTAAGTAATGGGTAGATCGGGGGCAAGCGGCTGTGTATACGATATTTTTGTGTGGGCAGACGTTTTCCTGAAAGTGTCCTATCATCATATCGTAGACCCATTCCCGCAGTTCCCAGGCGGCCGAACACGAGATGAATCGGAGCCTTCTGAGGCTCTAAATGCGTTTCACCTAGATGGCAACTTTATCGAAAAGTAATAGAAAACTAATTTTCAAGGTTTATATGACAAACTAATCTTAGCTGGAAAGGTTAAGAAGTATATGCTTACCCTGCATTTAAGTTTCTTTATTGCAGTTTCAATTCACATCTATTATAAAAATCCCCTATTTCCCGACGTAGTTATGATAAAGAGTGGTTGCCTGACTGCCTTGCAAGTAATGGGTAGATCGGGGGCAAGCGGCTGTGTATACGATATTTTTGTGTGGGCAGACGTTTTCCTGAAAGTGTCCTATCATCATATCGTAGACCCATTCCCGCAGTTCCCAGGCGCCCGAACACGAGATGAATCGGAGCCTTCTGAGGCTCTAAATGCGTTTCACCTTAGATGGCAACTTTATCGAAAAGTAATAGAAAACTAATTTTCAAGGTTTATATGACAAACTAATCTTAGCTGGAAAGGTTAAGAAGTATATGCTTACCCTGCATTTAAGTTTCTTTATTGCAGTTTCAATTCACATCTATTATAAAAATCCCCTATTTCCCGACGTGGTTATGATAAAGAGTGGTTGCCTGACTGCCTTGTAAGTAATGGGTAGATCGGGGGCAAGCGGCTGTGTATACGATATTTTTGTGTGGGCAGCACGGCAGACGGTTTCCTAAAAGTTCCCTATCAAATCTTAGACCCATTCCTGCATTTGTGTTGTTCATCTATATCTGGAATAGATGTGTCCCACTGCTATTCTATTCTGTGCTTTCACTCGCACACAATCATACAAGCTCCTCTCAATTTTTGATCTTGAGCTCCACAACACAACAACAATCTTGTCAACTACTAGTGTAACCTTTTATTTGTTTCAAATCGTGAAATATTGAAATCCTCCATTACTGGTAATATCCTCGGTTTACCAACCCCCCCCCCCCACGGACTTCTACTTACCCCTGGGAGAACGCGTACTACAGTTTGGAAATTGCTGCCATAGAGCAAAAATTATCTCTCACATCCAGGCCGATTCTACATTTCCTTTTAAAAATTATAGGTAACATATCAACAATTTGTAGTAAGTTACAATACTTAACTTGGCCTTGAAGAGGTGTCCACTAAGGATATAATTTACTCGTTATTTCATCGCATTAAATGGGAAGTAGTCTGTAATCCACCCTTTAAAAACAACAATGACCAAGCTCCATAGAAAATGTTATAAATAACGTATTAGAGTTTACTATCTAGGATCGTATACAAGAAGCACAAAGTAAATACATTTCATATTTACTGATAACACAGACTCCACCTCTTTATACCTTAATAGTGTATTTACAGATATTATAGCACGAAGCAATATATTTCATATTTACTGATAACACAGACTCCACATTTTTATACCTTGCTAGTGTATTTACAGATATTACTGTTTTAGTTCATATCCTAGATACGTACAATCTTTATTAGATATTTGTACTATCTTTATTAGATATTTGCACAATTTTTTTTATATATTTAAACTAATATATAAATGTAGCTCATTGATACATTCTGATTTTTTTCTTACAAAGATTACATTGTTAATATAATCCGGCGATAGGCAACTACGACTTATTTTGTGCACTTTAATTCTAATCCTAAGCTTCAATTCTGAGCCTTTGACGTCATCAACGAGAATAACGTCCCTTCGTAATAAAGGGCCGAATTACAGGTCAACTCATAACCCCTTGAACACTAAACGTTAGACAAATTCAAACGTCCCACTTGAAACACCAAGTGACCGCAAGTGTTTACCTGTTAGCGCACTTGAATTGGCAGGGGTCCCAGCACTTTGTCGACGATAAATATCTCCAAAACGCTGCGACAGGTTGGCTACGTTCCCAGGCGGCCAAACATGAGAAGAATCGGAGCCTTCTTAGGCTCTAAATGCGCTTTACCTTAGATGGCAACTTGATCGAATAGTAATAGAAAACTGATTTTCAAGGTTTATACGACAAACTAATCTTAGCTGGAAAGGTTAAGAAGAGCGAGCTTACAAGCTTACCCTGCATTTAAGTTTTTTAGTTGCGGTTTCAGTTCACATCTATTGTCAAAATCACCGGTCAGATGATTTTCCTATGTCAATTAACATATGGTTTTATATAACAGCTGTTTACCTCTTCAGTTAGAGGATATGCTTTGGATATTTAATTGTTGCATATATATTTAATATTCCATTAAGTTAAGTGATGCCTAAATCACTCATATTTCCTTCTAAGTATTGCAGCTGTTTTATTATATTTATTTATTTACATTTTCTTGATAATTATTACTCCTATGATTTTGTTTAATAATTTCATTAGTTGAATAATAACTACTAATATTCTCTAAAAATATATTGGTTTATTACTTTCGCTCTTATTGTTAGATTTCTTTGTAAATATTTCGTAAAGCCTCATTGTTTATCACCGATAGCTTTATCATTCTGTTGGTTAACAAATTTATATCATGTCACTTTTAGATTATCCAATATCTTTACACTATTAGTATAATTGAAATTACGTTATATATATATATATATATATATAACGGATCTATGAGAGCTGCCGCCACCTCTCAGTCTCCAACTTCCAACTTCTTCTGTCATACCGTAATGTTTTTTCTAGATTTCTTGCATCATGGCTTCACGCCAAATTCTTCTTGGCCGTCCTCTCTTTATTATCTCAGGGAGAATCTTCTTTTGGATCACCTATCTTCTGTCACCTTCTTTACATGTTTAAACCATGCCAACTGCTTTATCTCTATCTCCTCTCTTATAATTTTATTCATTACCATATTTTCATTTCGTTATACATTTGTTCAATTTTGACTCTTTCTAGTCTCGATTTTCCGCAGTTTCGTCGTAAATTGTCCAGTACTCTCGTCATTAGATTGGTTTTATTATATTTGGTGACATCCTAAACCACTGAACCGTAGAGTGTAAGGCTCTGAGCAAAGTTGTTACTAAAATCAGTGGGCTGCTATTCAAAAACTAAATTCTAATCACACCAGTTGTTATTTTTATTGTTGAACATTTTATAGGATTTTTCTAAAAGTTAAATTTCATTAAAAGATATTCATTTTTACACACACAAAATTTTATTATAGAATATATAATATGTAACATCAATCAACCTGGTTTTACAAATTGTGTCAATCGTTTTAACCAATTTATAACGAAAAAAAATATAATTGTTCTGAATAATAAATGAACGAACACGCAAACAATTATCTAGAAAAGCGTGATCTAGCCGAAAATCAGTTGTAAACTGAACAATCGCGCTTTATTTGTTCATGTTACTGAACTTCTGAAATACCTTGAACACTCGCCAGTGTAAGATAATACGTTGGGTCACGTGACAATGCGCGGGAAGTAATTTCCATGCCGATCAGCTGTTGTTTGATTAACGACAGCTTCCCACGCGAACAGACATTCTGATGTTACCGAAGTGATTGGGCCCAGTTTTGCTTCGTGTTTTCATTTCGGTGCAATTATTTTTAAAATACGTTTTTGCAAAGAGTAAAAAGAATTTTCAGCAAAATCGGGAACCTCCCATAAGCGCCCTATGTTTACATACATTTAGAACTTGTCAAAGTGTTTCACTAAAAGACAGAATATATCAAGTTAGATATTGAAATAAGGTAGACAAATGTAAACTTTTTTGTAGAAATCTAAATTGAGGTATCACAGATGACAGACTGAAGTCCGAATCTCTCGTGTCGTGTTTCGACCCTCGCCTGTGCAAACATATATATGAAAATATTTAAAAACAAATTGCATGAAAATTTTGTATAATTATCGAACACTTCTTAAATTTTCAAAGAATAAAATTTTTAGATTAAAATAAAATTGTGAAAAGTTTCATTTGTGAAATAATATCCTACATTTCGAAAAAAATCATAATATATTAGCCTACTTTAGTAAAATATAAGCTTTCAAACTTAAACCATTGTGAGACTATGTGTCCCACATCGATTTGAATACGTAACTCTGAGTTATGTCTTACAAAACCACGATTGCCTAATCGCATTAGCTTTCGTTTTTATTTAATCGACATCTCTACGTTTATTATCTTTTAAACATATTTTCATTCATTTGTTTCAAAAATATTTCAAAACAAGTAATATAAACCAAAAATGTTTAAAGGTAATTCTTACTTAAGTCAACAAAAATAGATTTTATTTTAGTTACTCTTTATTAAATAATTAGAATTAAAATAAATAAAGTAACATAACCTATATACGTTAAAACAGCTGTTCTGCAACATAACCTATAATATAAAATCAGCTGTTTTATTAAGTTAAATGTTGTCACTTTTTTTAAGCCCAATGAAACCGAGTAAATATATTCCATAGCCTGCCCCTTTTGTGAAAAGTTTTTATCCGATATAAAATTCATTCATTAAATTTAGTTAATGGATTATTATTTGAAAAGACTGTATTAACACAGTTGTTGACCCCACTATACATTTTAAAAAGATGTATTTGTACTCGAGTGGATGAATAAAAAGTATTTTTATTAACGATTGAAAATTTGAAAAGTTATATAAACATATATATAGGGAGAGTGTGAACTAACAGTAGGAGTTCCAGAAAATCACAAGTAAAGGATAGGAAGACATTTCCCGGAGGCGGATAAAAGTGGGCTGAATCCTAAAGAGGGGAATACATAACGCTTACTAGAGGGCTTTGCTTGTCATTTAATTACAACCGATAAGTAACACGTGAGGTTGATGGGTCAGAGCAGATATACTCCACCTTTATACACGTGTGGGGTCAGAGGGGGGAAAACCAAAAGGGCGACAGCTGTATACGTAACGGTTGTATTTTGGTAACATTGGTAAACGCCCAATTTCTATCGGACTCGAAAAGGGTTTTACTTTTGCGGACAATCCCCTTAAATAAACATTGGGTTTTAAATCTAAATAATAAATTAATTTTTAACCCCAAGAAATTCGAACTTTATTAAGCTTACTCTGCATAGGGTCTTAATTATTCTATAAATTAATATTTGTTAAGGGCAAAGTGTAAACTTCTGTCTAGTTCGGGCAATCATGTCTTTGGCCACCATTTCACACTGCATTTACCCGCACAACACAAATACAAGCGCGGATCGGTAGTCAATTAATGGCAAGATAAGATTACATCCGGTTAGCCCTGCTCCGACCTACTTCCGGTATAATGGCAATTGTTTATGAATTATAACGACGCTACGTTTATTATAGTTGGCTTCTTGCCAGCGGGATTTATTATTATCTCTTTTTGTTACAGCTTTAATTAAATCTCCGACTTCAGGACGTTAACAACGACGACAGAATCGTAATAAAATCAGACGTGTTTTATCTCACCTTAACGCACTTTCAGTTCTCCATTAAACTCTCCTCAAGTTTTTGAATTAATTTATTAAGAATTTATTAAAATTTAAAAGCAATTAATTTTCTTATGATCTAACGAAACATGGAAACGATATAACTTTAGAAGGACATGAACTTAAAAAGTATAAATATAAATATAAAAGTAATAAAAATTAATTAGTTTTAAAAGAGTAACAAAATAAAATATGTATTTTTTAAAATATATTTTGTTTAATTTTCAAAAGGTTTCCAGAAAGCTTAATGTAATTAAAACTTAATCATCTTAACTAAGTGTTCTTATTTTTAAATAATGCAATATCAAGTTTCTTTTTGAAGAATATTAAACAAGTTTATATTCTAGGTTTTAATTCGCTACTGCTGGAGCATTCCATAGAAGTAATTTTTAGCCCACGCAACAAGATTTGTCTTCGTGTCAAAACGATGACGCTATCCTTGTAGTGCAGTCGAATGGGGTTGTATGGGGTGCTACCATTTCATTCATTTCAAAGTTATAAAGTATATAGATTTCATTATGTTTATTTTAATTTCTTACAAGTTCCATGTTGTTTATATCTGGAAAGTTGTGATTTTGATTTATTGAACCAATGATTGAATCGTGTACGAGATTGTATTGAGACACGGTATTTGTTTTATTACTGTTGCTGTATCTTATTTTATGTTTTCCGTTTTAGGTGTTGGGTTATTTTGGTTTGTACTCTTTATTTCATTAATAATTGCACTATCAGTTTTGAAAGTTTGTGTTTTTGAGTAAATAAATATGCTTTCGATATAAAGTCAAAACCTGTGACGATTTGCAAGTTTTGTTGTTGTTGTATGAACCACAAATTTTATGATTTATTTTATCTTTTATTCTTTAAATTTCTCTTCTTTTGATCATGGCATTTTTTTCTATTTCTCTCTTTTTCTAATTACTGGTGTTTTAGGCATTGTAAAAGACGTTATAATGTTTTATGTGCGGCAATTCTATGACTAGTTGGGTAGTTTGCACGATTAGGTACTGCTTTGGTTGTTTGTGTTGATTTCTGTCACTTAAATATTCCAGTTTATCGGTGTGTTTGTGTGTGCCGCATAAACCTTTAATAATTAAGTTACAGGGTCATATACTGTAAGACACTAGCTTTGTGCTTACCTCACGTGGATCGGATCTGAATTCAGTACAACTCTTATCTTCTTATCCACTATCGGGGCCGTAAAATGGTAGTATTTTCTATTTATTAAACCTTAGAATATCATTTTACACGTCCTTGTTGGAATGTCACTACGTAATCTGGAGACCGGAGCATCTCCTCAGGTGCCATAGTACCTACCTCCCACTTCAATTCAAAGAGCACCTCCCCAGGCACCGTAGTACCTATCAACCACTCTAGTTCACAGAGAACCTCCCCAGGTACCCTAGTACCTACCACCCAGTCACAGTCATAGATCTCCCCCTACAGGTACCTTAGTAGTAGCTACCACCCTCTCCAATTCCCAGAGCACCTTCTCAGGCACCGTAGTACCTAACAGCTACGCTAGTTCACAGAGCACCTCCTCCAGGTACCATAGTACCTACCACCCACTCCAATTCACAGAGCACCTCCTCCAGGTACTGGAGTCCTACCACCCACTCCAATTCACAGAGCCCCTCCCCAGGTACCGTAGAACCTATCAACCACTCTAGTTCAGAGATCAAATTCCCAAGAACCGTAGTATCTACCACCCACTCCAATTCACAGAGCATCTCCTAAGGTACTGTAGTACCTACCGCCCAGTCAAAGTCACAGAGCACCTCCTACAGGTACTGTAGTAGCTACCACCCTCTCCAATTCACAGAGCACCTCTTCCAGGCACCGAAGTCCCACCACCCACTCCAATTCATCAAACCACCTCCTTCAAGTACCGTAGTACCAACCACCCAATCCAATTCACAGAGCACATCCCCAGGCACCATAGTACCTACCACCCACTCCAATTCACAGAGCACCTCCCCAGGTACCGTAGAACCTATCAACCACTCTAGTTCACAGATCACCTTCCCAAGAACCGTAGTATCTACCACCCACTCCAATTCACAGAGCACCTCCTACAGGTACTGTAGTAGCTACCACCCTCTCCAATTCACAGAGCACCTCTTCCAGGCACCGAAGTCCCACCACCCACTCCAATTCATCAAACCACCTCCTTCAAGTACCGTAGTACCAACCACCCAATCCAATTCACAGCGCACTTCCTCCAGACGCCGTAGTACCTACCACCTACTCCAATTCACAGAGCACATCCCCAGGCACCGTAGTACCTACCACCTATTCCAATTCACAGAGCACATCCCCAGGCACCGTAGTACCTACTACCTACTCCAATTCACAGAGCACCTCCCCAGGCACCGTAGTACCTACCACCCAATCCAATACACAAAACAGCCCCCCCCAGACTTTAGTTAAAATATTATTTCTTCACTGCTCGTAATTTACATAATTTTTAAACCGTAACTATTCTCAGTTTGTTTATCATTATAATTACTGCTAAAGTCCACGTAATATCTTGATTCTTTATCAACACAGGTTACCCACGATACTACTTCCTTGCTTTCAATCAAACCCTCTATGCTACATTACTCGAAAATATTCTCTCCATTTTAGTTCCCCACAACGTATATACTGTACAAGCAACGCATGTGTCCGACAAAACTAACGTACCAGTCCGAAAGCTTCGCAACAACGTAAATACGTATTTACGCTGGATCACAGATGGTTTACGTTTCCTTTATTGTAAGAAGTAAATATTCTCTCCATTTTAGTTCCCCACAACGTATATACTGTACAAGCAACGCATGTGTCCGACATAACTAACGTACCAGTCCGAAAGCTTCGCAACAACGTAAATACGTATTTACGCTGGATCACAGATGGTTTACGTTTCCTTTATTGTAAGAAGTAAATATTCTCTCCATTTTAGTTCCCCACAACGTATATACTGTACAAGCAACGCATGTGTCCGACATAACTAACGTACCAGTCCGAAAGCTTCGCAACAGCGTAAATACGTATTTACGCTGGATCACAGATGGTTTACGTTTCCTTTATTGTAAGAAGTAAATATTCTCTCCATTTTAGTTCCCCACAACGTATATACTGTACAAGCAACGCATGTGTCCGACATAACTAACGTACCAGTCCGAAAGCTTCGCAACAACGTAAATACGTATTTACGCTGGATCACAGATGGTTTACGTTTCCTTTATTGTAAGAAGTAAATATTCTCTCCATTTTAGTTCCCCACAACGTAAGTTATATACTGTACAAGCAACGCATGTGTCCGACATAACTAACGTGCCAGTCCGAAAGCTTCGCAACAACGTAAATACGTATTTACGCTGGATCACAGATGGTTTACGTTTTCTTTATTGTAAGAAGAAAATATTCTCTCCATTTTAGTTCCCCACAACGTATATACTGTACAAGCAACGCATGTGTCCGACATAACTAACGTACCAGTCCGAAAGCTTCGCAACAAAGTAAATACGTATTTACGCTGGATCACAGATGGTTTACGTTTCCTTTATTGTAAGAAGTAAATATTCTCTCCATTTTAGTTCCCCACAACGTATATACTGTACAAGCAACGCATGTGTCCGACATAACTAACGTACCAGTCCGAAAGCTTCGCAACAACGTAAATACGTATTTACGCTGGATCACAGATGGTTTACGTTTTCTTTATTGTAAGAAGAAAATATTCTCTCCATTTTAGTTCCCCACAACGTATATACTGTACAAGCAACGCATGTGTCCGACATAACTAACGTACCAGTCCGAAAGCTTCGCAACAAAGTAAATACGTATTTACGCTGGATCACAGATGGTTTACGTTTCCTTTATTGTAAGAAGTAAATATTCTCTCCATTTTAGTTCCCCACAACGTATACACTGTACAAGCAACGCATGTGTCCGACATAACTAACGTACCAGTCCGAAAGCTTCGCAACAAAGTAAATACGTATTTACGCTGGATCACAGATGGTTTACGTTTTCTTTATTGTAAGAAGTAAATATTCTCTCCATTTTAGTTCCCCACAACGTATATACTGTACAAGCAACGCATGTGTCCGACATAACTAACGTACCAGTCCGAAAGCTTCGCAACAACGTAAATACGTATTTACGCTGGATCACAGATGGTTTACGTTTTCTTTATTGTAAGAAGAAAATATTCTCTCCATTTTAGTTCCCCACAACGTATATACTGTACAAGCAACGCATGTGTCCGACATAACTAACGTACCAGTCCGAAAGCTTCGCAACAAAGTAAATACGTATTTACGCTGGATCACAGATGGTTTACGTTTTCTTTATTGTAAGAAGAAAATATTCTGCTGAAACTAAACTATAGAAATTAAAATAAAAGGAGTATTTAACATTTTTTTAAATGTTTTGAATTAATCATGGCCGTTATCGTTGTAAAAGGGGGATGTTTTTAAAAGCAACAATGACTAAAGGAATTAGCTCAGTCAAGTGGAAGAAATGAATTGGTGTAAATATTTATGCAGATTACACTTTCAGTAAATCTCTTTTTTCGGACGGAAGAGAAACATCTCATCTCCGTCGCGCCGAACAATTTAAAACACGGGAAATTCGTGAATGCTGCAATGGAATAAGTTTAATTAAATGGAATTTAAGGTGAACTTGAGTATTTAATAACATAGATACATCAGTTCCGGTTGAAGTTTTAAAAATGATGTTGCTTGATTTTAAAGAAGTATTTTTAATTTATTGTGTTAGACTTATAGTGTAAGAGAGATAATAGCGAGTAAAATATTAATTTTATTTTTTAAATGAAAGAACCCGGAGTTTTTTTCGAAATCGACTCTTATCACTACTAAAAACGACTGTTTGAAGTTAAGGCAATTTTACAATAAAAACAGTTATATTTTGTGTAGGATATGTGTGCAAATTAATACTTTATTTTCAAAAATGAACTCAATAAATTAATTTGACGATGTAATATTATATAGGGATAACAGTTGTTAATCAAAATGTGAGTAGATAAAATGTATTGCACAATATTTGTACAATAACATCTTATAATATTTCAACCTACGTCGCAAAATGTTTGTCCTTCAACAATAAACACATTTTACATTTTTTAAATAGCTTTACTTGCAAATAAACTTACAAAACATTATAAATTTATTGTCAGTTCTCCGTATTTCAAAGGAAATATATATACGTACGCCCTAAGTCTTCTTGTTTTGCCTCCCTCCATTTTTCACAAAGCTTTATCAAACCCCTTTCCAATCCTCCTACGCCCTTATCTCGCCCACCCTCCATAGCTGTAGCTGACGTCAAAAACTATCGCGATTTCTTCGGATAATATATGTGTTATTTTTACATCCGAATATCTCCAGAACGTTTTGATATAAGGAGGCCATTGTTGTGCTTCAGCTATAGAACGCTATTTCTTAAGTTGTTCCATCGCTGGGTATACTCTAACTGGAAGAGTCTTGTACGCAAATAAAGAATTTCATATAATTTACAGTTAAAATTGAGAAAGTTTTTATTTTATTAAACATTAGTTGATGGCCCAACACGCTTATTAGCTACGTTACTATATGCCGCGCTAAGGGTAGTGGTGCCACCCCAAATAATTTCCTCTGAGGTCTTCTGGCACAAACAACCCCCACTGTGACTCCATATTTAATTACTTGGACGGTTTAACTTATCTATTTATCTCTGGTCTTACACACAGAGAGCAGTGTCTAATAGGGGAAGTGAAACAAGTAAAGATGGTGGAAAAAGAAGAATGGGGGCAAGCCGTATCTGTCTCACGACTCAACCTCTTTGTCAAAGTACACAAAGATAGACCCTTAGTAGCCGTTTCTTTTCTTAGAACTTTACCTCCACGAATCCAACCTCAAACTCTTGTATCCCGTGGTACAAACCGTCAGTCCCGTGTGGCACCACTCGTGGTACAAGTCTGCAAGGGTCCTTCCATCTCACTATAAGGTCAGGACTAGTAACCGGCTCTCTCCTGGGGCGAGACATACTACAGCCAGACAAAACGGTTTCGGCAGCTTTTCCAGAACTACTCGGGACTAGTTGCACCTTCCGAATATTCAGGTGTTTGTACTCCAATGCCTTGTCTGGTTCAATCCACGTAGTGCAATCGGACTAATATCCCCTCTTGCTTGGCCTCACCTAAGGGCAGTACCCTCAAATTTGGTACTTGGTCCTAGGTAGACAAAGAACAACTCTTTAGAGCTTGGGAACTCCTGGTCCCTGTACAGCATATGTTTGTCATTATCTTTTTCGAAATATCTTTTTTGCATACACATATTACTCATTGAGATTTCTTTCTCCCGTCGCCATTTGTATTAGTTTGTCCCACTGCAATATCAGATGCTCCCTGTTTCTTCTTCTTTTATGTTTCTGTTTCCAAGCTGTCAGTAATATTCGTGTCTCTTTAATTCTTCGCACATCTCCCCAGGTAGTATTCGTTTTACTATGTTTACATTTCTCTCTTTTACATTCATTTCTTTCTAAATGTTTTCCAGTCCATGTTTCGCCAACAGTATTATGCATCCATTACAAAACTACTTCTACGCATTTATTCCGTTTTCAATTGTCTTAGTTACCATGTCTTTGATGTATAAATTGAACAACTTTCTACTATTGTTTTAAAGATTTAGATGTTTATTATTGTTCGTATTGTCATCGTTCCATGTGACTGGGAGTAATAATCGCGTTTTTGTTTTCACTTTTTTATGATTCTTTAACTAATGGCATAAATACCTTTAGCAACAGATTCTTCATAAACTTTCTCACAGTTCAACAAGTCTTGTCGTCGGTTGTTCTACAATGTTCGACCATTCCTGTCTATCACTCTAATCCCTTTTGGAGCCGAATGTTTACCGAACCATATTTCTACTTTATTAAGAAATACCTATTTCTATTACATCATATGTGGTATTCCTTTATTGAAAAATATATTTGGTTGTTTTAATGGATAATAATTTTGTTTCTAAGAGACAAGGGACAGATATATCTTTGCTACAAAAACATAAAACATATTTCAGACCGTGGTAGACTAGGTGTGTTATGGAGTTAAGAAAATGTATCAGTCTGTCATTGACAATTGGACCTTTAATGTTACCTCCTATAAGTAATTTTCTACGGAAAAAATATCTACTGTATTGCCATCTTCAGATTTAAAATATATTTGAATTTCAAACTTTTTACTTTACCCAGCGTTCAAGATTCCACATGATTACGTCACACCTCTACATCAGACTTCCTTCCATTTGGATTAACTTATCGTTTAGTATCTATATACGATTTCAATCAGATTCTTTTAAACAACAAATCTGTAAAGCAACTTCGCTCAGATGTTATAACGAGTTGTAATTATAACTTTAGGCAGAATTTTACAAAGCTAAATTAATTAACCGATTCGCTCGCTACAGCTTTGCTTTTGTTGTATCTGACCGGAAGTAACACAATACAATCATAACCAGCTACACTAATTATTTGCTCAAAGCCGTTTACAAAGCCCAACTAAAACGTACAGAATTTAAATTAAACCTCACACAAAGTAATTAAGTTAAAAGACAGAACTTCAAAAAATACATGATTCTGTAAATATTTTAAACAATCAATAAAGTATATTGGTCCATAAATTGAAAATAAACTAATTTTTGTGCGTGTGAACTAGAAGCATTGAATTTTATTTCCAAATATAAAACCTTTTCAGTAGAAGTTGAAAATACACATTTTAAAAATAAAATAAAAAGCTGTCATCACCATATGCCGAATGCAAGGGCCGTTTTTACTAATAAAGTTTTTTGTAAATAAAAAAATTATTTTCACTCGTTGTCATAAACTTTTCAATTATAAATTTTTTCTATATGGTCTTTATTTAGCTGCGAACTTTACTGCCTGTTAAAAACAGTAAAAATATTATGAAATAATTTGAAGTGGAAAAACGTTCCAGGTAATTGATCATTCATCAAATGAAACATCAGAAAAAGGATGTTTCAAAGAGCGCGATCGCGCGTATGCGCGTACGTGTATTAATAGGGTCGTTAATAATTAAAATTAGTACATATTTTTTGTAATATTTATATTAAGGACGTGTATATAGGTTAAGATTGAAACTTATAATCGAAAGAAACGCTAGGCACGTAACGGGTGAAATAGTTGAATATGTAAATATGAAAAACACGTCATTTTATTTGATCTGTGATCCTGATAGAGAGGAATCTTGTTTGAGGTTCATCTCATCGGATTATGTTCAACAGGAGGAAAGTTTCATGTTCTACAAATAATCATATTTGTGTGTAGTGTGTATTTTTTTTTATAGAAGCAAATTCATACCAATGGTATGTTTTTAATGGAAAGCCTATTTTGAAAGGAATCTAGCGATAAATTTAAATTATGCAAATAAAAACTCTCTAATAATTTAAATCCATTTTTTATAGATAAACCCACTTCGTTTAAAATAAAAGAAATCGCTACTCCAGGCAGCATATAAATTAGTGTGTAAATGTGTTGTGACTTGTACGGTAACGCAGAAGAGATATCTTCTCTTGGGCAGGACATCACAATATACCAATAAAAGATTATTATTACCCCTCAGAAATTTGCCGCTACAATGATGATGTCAACTGTACATGTCGAAACTACATTATGCAAATTGAACCTCATTAGGTGGAATAAACCAGCAAATAACCATTAAAGTGGATTGACCTGCTCGGAATTAAACTCCCTTAGGGGAGCCTTAGTTAATATTGTGTATTGCGTTGGATTCCGATACTGTAATTAGTGAGAGCATTGGTAACGCCAGTCGTTAGGCGTTAAACTGTTCGGGAAGGACCGGGATGTATCCAGGGTGAGTAGTCAGCTACCGCGAATATCCGCCGGAAACGTGGCGTTTCCGTCAACACATTTTAGAAACTTGTTACTGTCGGATCCAGACTGTACACATTGTTGAAGGGCGGAGGATGTATCCACAATTCGTAGATATTTCAACAGTTACATTTGTGTGCACAGTGTAATACAAGTGTGTATCTTTTCCCGGCACTGTATAGGCAAACGTAATACAGTTCGTTGCAAATACATTCTTTTATATATCTTTCCTTCTATGTATATAATATATTATTTAAAAATAAACCATTATTTGACTCACAAAACCTATATTTTTAATAGAATTATAAGAAATAAATCTTTTTAAAGTAATTTCTTTTTCAAGTTACAAAATTCATACGAAATATTTTTATTTTATTTTCCAACCTTTATAGTTAAATTAGCTTCTGTTTTAATATTATTTAAATTAACTTTTATACGTAGATCGAATAATATAATTAAAATTCTAAATAAACTGCAAAATTTGATTAAGTATACTGTACAGGAGAAACTATACTTCCCTCGTATTTGAAATTTGTATTTTATATTCTGAATTTATTTTTGTAGTTTATGGCTAGACGATGATGGCATCGTCTAAAGGTAAAGATTAGAGAATGGGAATACAGGCGGGTTTAAGGTAAGGACAGAAAATCCTCTCGTACAGGATATAAATATATTTTGGCATTACGTAAGCATTGTCACGTGTACAAAGTTCACCTACTCTCTATTAGACAAGACGAGGTCCTACATGTTTCACCTAGAAATGAAGAGTGTTTACACTTCACTTGACGCTTGACGTCACGTATTAATCGGTAACCTATATTCACGTTTCGTGTGCCATTATCGATGACGGAATAATCAATGAATGATTTAGAAGTTATAGAACTACGTGTGCAGGGTAACGTATGTGAAATAAAACCTACTCTATATCGCGTCAACGTTACATAGTAATCGATAACGTACATTTAGTTTCGTTAGAAATAATCGATTATAAATAAAATAGTAAATATAAAACCACGTATGTAAGGGGGCGTATCTGACATAGACTTAATATCTATTGGGTCAATGTCACATAGAAATCGATAACGTAGTATTTATTGGGTCAACGTCACGTAATAATCAATAACGTACATTTAGTTTCGTTAGAAATAATAGATTATAAATGAAATAGAAATAATAAAAACCACGTATGTAAGGGGGCGTATCTGACATAGACTTAATATCTATTGGGCCATCGTCACATAGAAATCGATAACGTACATTTAGTTTCGTTAGAAATAATCGATTATAAATGAAATAGAAATAATAAAACCACGTATGTAAGGGGGCGTATCTGACATAGACTTAATATCTATTGGGCCATCGTCCCATAGAAATCGATAACGTACATTTAGTTTCGTTAGAAATAATCGATTATAAATAAAATATAAATCATATAGCCTCATGTGAAGGGAGGAGTATCTAAGTAAAGCTACTCTCTATCGAATTCATAAAGACCTGTTTCCTGGTCACGCCCCGCCCCCTAGCGAAGGTAAGGATAAAGAGTGTACGTGGAAATAGGTAAAACTAAGGAAAATACATAAGTATCCCCTTGTGCTGGGGACGGGGAGAAAGGCAGCCTAGTATGATGGTTACTTGAAGTATTCCTGCATCAGCCAGAATGGGCAGAGTAGTGTCCCGTTATAATAAAACGCGAAGGAGGAAAAAATAAACTTGAAATTATTAACTCTAAAGTAAAACATAAATTTAGTATTACTTGCTCTTTGAGCAAGGCGTTTACTTACTACTCTAGAAATAATGTTACCAATATCGACTGTATGAAAAACATAACCCCTACATTATCTCGTCTACAAACACTATAGCACCTTCCAGATCCAAGGTTGTTTCTGTAAGGCGGAATTAAAAATGTCAAATTTAAACTATAAAAACGTATAGATAATACAATTATACGAGAAACGTCTATGGTAAATTCTCTAGAGAGAAAACTTAAAGTTTTCTAGATAAACTCAATTTCGATGAAAATAGAATGAACACGGATCGGAAAGTGTCTTGATTTCGTTAGCTAACCTGTGTGTTCCCGCCCTCCACTTCACAGATTAAATGCGAAGCTACCACACATTTTGGTTTTATAACATTTTCCAAAGAGAAATTATAGTTTTGTTGTACGTATATCGCATAAGTATGGTGTTTAAAAAATATCACAAATTACGGTAAACTACAGAAAATCGCAAAATATGTGTTCAAATTAAACCTAGAAATAAAATTAAATAGTTTCCCCTAAAATCATTTCGAATAAGAAGTACAAAACTGAACCTCTGTTCTACAACTAAACGTTAAACAAAATGAATTTAATAAAAAGCGCAATCAATCAAAGTAAGTTATAAAAAGCGTAAGTTGTTTGAAGTATTCAGTAGAAAGAAACACGTATATTATCCACGAAGATCGGCATGTTGTGACATGTCAGATACAGCTTCGCAGTTTAGGGGGTGGCTTATAACGATAAGACGTAGAGAGCCAGCGCGGGAAGGGGGTTGTGATAAAGTCTTTGTAAATAATGGAAGGAGCACGAGAAAGGAAGCGTATTTGAATATGTTTATAAATCCAACTGGAGAATATTATATTCAAGGACTTAGAATTGCTCGAGTCTCTAATACAGATATCTCTGTTACGTTTTTTAATATACTTGTACTAAAAAGAAACAGTTACTAAACATAGAATTGAAAACACGTTTTAAAATATTCAAATCCTAAAATGGAATTAAACGGTAATAAACCCATTATAATTTTAGGGACAATGATTTTGATTAAATAACGTGTAACAATAGGAAAATGGAGTGAATGCGGGCAACGGCGCGAACAGAAAGGACATTAAAATCCATTACAAGCAACTCCCTCCTGTATAAGTACGTGAACTCCTTATTTAGCAGGGAAACGCACTTCCCTTGCTCCAAAGTCCTGTGGGTTGGGAAGCCTTCACTTCTATTGTATTTACTTAAAATCTTGCTCGTTTCCCCATTAATTGATTTCTGCCGTATTGTTTGGATTCCGTGTTGTCTTGGGCTGGGTTTAAAAGTCATCGTGATTTACTAATAGCATACACACTTACATTTTTAAACATTTTCATTTCATGATTTTCCTTAAAAACAGGGATTTCTTTATAATAAAAAATATCTTGCTAGTTTCCTACTATCGGTTTTGTAAAGCAGCAATTTAACACAAATTTATTTAGGAACATTTGCGTTGTAAATATATATATATATATATATATATATATATATATATATATATATATATATATATACTGCTACACTCGGTCTACTACAACCCCCGGTCAGTGATGCTTGATGATGGAGATACGACCAATCTTTGAATGTTTACTCGCATAAATACCAAGTAAGATACTTAAGTACATATAGTGAAATTGATAAGTGAATACAAGAAAACAGTGCTTCAAAGTTATATATATATATATATATATATATATATATATATATATAGTGTGTGTGTGTTTGTGTGTGTATGTGTTTGTGTGTGTGTGTGTGTGTGTGTGTGTAGGTGTGTAGGTGTGTGTGTGTATGGGTGTGTGTGTATGTATGTATGTGTATATATATATATATATATATATATATATATATATACTGCTACACTCGGTCTACTACAACCCCCGGTCAGTGATGCTTGATGATGGAGATACGACCAATCTTTGAATGTTTACTCGCATAAATACCAAGTAAGATACTTAAGTACATATAGTGAAATTGATAAGTGAATACAAGAAAACAGTGCTTCAAAGTTATATATATATATATATATATATATATATATATATATAGTGTGTGTGTGTTTGTGTGTGTATGTGTTTGTGTGTGTGTGTGTGTGTGTAGGTGTGTAGGTGTGTGTGTGTATGGGTGTGTGTGTATGTATGTATGTGTATATATATATATATATATATATATATATATACACTCGTATTTATAAGATTACCGGTCGCTTGTTGCTGCGATATCAGAAGAATGGAATAATAAGAAAACTTGTTATGAAAGTGTTATGACGTTTTTTAGGATAATTACATTCCCAATATGATTTTGATAAACTTTTAAACTAAACGAAGAACAATATTCATGACTTCTATCTTTTACTTTGTGATATTGATAGCCACTGCCATTGAACGTTTGCAAAATTCCGAAGGGGAGTTTACAAGTCAACGTAATGAATATAATCAGAAAGGGATATGAACCTATCCATTGTCGGTGTGTAAAAGCATGTGAGGATTATTCTCAATGACGATCTAGATTTTCAAAACATTTCCTCAGAGAAAGGAGACAAGATGTTTTCACCAAGAGGCAAACAAAAAACTATTTCCAGTCGTGCTTTGCTCTAATTAATAAACCACCTACATCATAATCTAATTACTTGTACTTTTTTTTTTCAATTAAAGCACATTACGCGTCTTCCTTCTGTTTCCTACTACTAGACATTCTAAAAACATTACTTTACAGGGCTGCACCCTTACGTAGTGTTTTACGTGTGGCGAACTTAGAACCTGTATCGTAAGTAAAACTTAACAAAGTTAGATGATTGCTAATGACGTCATTTCATAGGCATGACGTTATCTAGACTTCAACTCTTTAAAATCCACACTATTTTGTAATAACGGATATAACTAGTAAAATGAATGCTTTGCGAAACTACAAAACGCTGTAAATTATACGTTCAGTAATAAAGAACATAAATTAATAAAGTTTTATCAAATTTCTGGCTGAATGTAGACAAACGATGATCCTGTAAACAAGTATTAAAAACAATCTTTTTTTATTTTACCTCCTACTTATGACAACAAAGAAATATTTTATTATATTTTGATTATCAAATAATTAAAATTAAATAATTAAAGTATCATAGCTTATGCGTTAAAACATCTGTTCTACCACGTAACCTATAGTATAAAATCAGCTGTTTCATGAAATCATTATGTTATCACTTATTTTAAGTCAAATAGAGCGAAACAACTATAATATAGACCTTGCCCCTTTTGGGAAAAGTTTTTCTCCCATATAAAACTAAAATTATTCCATTAAACATAATTTGTATATTAATTTTTGAAAAAACTTTATCAACATCAAGTGTTATCCACTACACGAAAAACTTTATCAACATCAAGTGTCATCCACTACACGAAAAAACTTTATCAACATCAAGTGTCGTCCACTACACGAAAAAACTTTATCAACATCAAATGTCATCCACTACACGAAAAAACTTTATCAACATCAAGTGTCATCCTCTTCACGAAAAAACGTTATCAACATCAAGTGTTATCCACTACACGAAAAAACTTTATCAACATCAAGTGTTATCCACTACTCGAAAAAACTTTATCAACATCAAGTGTCATCCACTACACGAAAAAACTTTATATACATCAAATGTCATCCACTACACGAAAAAACTTTATCAACATCAAGTGTCGTCCACTACACGAAAAAACTTTATCAACATCAAATGTCATCCACTACACGAAAAAACTTTATCAACATCAAGTGTCATCCTCTTCACGAAAAAACGTTATCAACATCAAGTGTTATCCACTACACGAAAAAACTTTATCAACATCAAGTGTTATCCACTACACGAAAAAACTTTATCAACATCAAGTGTTATCCACTACACGAAAAAATTTTATCAACATCAAGTGTCATCCACTACACGAAAAAACTTTATATACATCAAATGTCATCCACTACACGAAAAAACTTTATCAACATCAAGGGTCATCCACTACACGAAAAAACTTTATCAACATCAAGTGTTATCCACTACACGAAAAAACTTTATCAACATCGAGTGTCATCCTCTTCACGAAAAAACTTTATCAACATCAAGTGTGAAGAGTGTGTGAAGAGTGTGAAGTGTAAAATTTCCTCCCATATAAAACTAAAACTAACATATCATCCACTACACGAAAAAACTTTATCAACATCAAGTGTCATCCACTACACGAAAAAAAAGTATTTGAACTTGAGTGGATGAATAAAAACGTATTTTATTAACGATTATAAATTTGAACAAAACATATACGAGAGAGTGTGAGCTAATAGAAGGAACTAGAAAAGGCGAAACGAGAAAGCCAAAATTACCGTAAAATATTTGACGTAATAAATGGTAGCATTAAATTATAGAAATGGGAAATTTGTAAGGAACTGGAGACAGTCGAGACTAACAGATTAAGCAAACTGTAGACTTCACGATCTGTGACTCCGAAACGGTAATTGTATTAGTGGTCCCTACACTTCTATAATGTCGTTAGGAATATATACACTTTCAAGCCAGATGAAATTCTCAATCACCCTAAAAACATCACCAATTAACCATTCTTTATGTCTTGCTGGAGTGATATTCCTGTTATAAAGAAAATCTAAAGGGTCACATTAATATTAGGTTATGATCTTCCACCATGCTTAACGTATTTTGTTGAAGCGTAAACCTTTTAAAGCGATACTGGCACTTTTTCCAACACAAAAGGAAAACTACAAATATGCTGTCACATTTATTTAACTTTTATCTTTAGATTTCCTTAAAACGAAAGAATTGTCCCGAAAATTCCTGACGTAAACAAAAACTAGCATTTCGTGATATATGTTTTCTGATTTATTTCGTTCTTTATATGAAAATCTCAACTATATCTGTCAGACCTAGATATCGGCTAAAGTGGCTTATTTTAATAAAACACGAGTTCAAATATTGAACAGTTGTTACGATTCAGATAGAAACAGAGTGGAATAAAACGAGTGTACGTTCTAAATAGCTTGAATATCTGAATAGACAATAAAGAAATAGGTCATCGTTGAGGCTAGAGAACAGGCACTGAGTTTGTTATAGAAAGACCCAATCAGTAATTCCATTTGTTTTGAAAGTTTAATTTTGTCGAAGCCTAGCTCAGTTGGCTGCAGCAAATTGTTAGCTAAGCCCCTTCCTCGACTTGTTTGGTTCAATACGCATTAATCCGCTTTCCATATTCTCCACATCTCTCGGTAAAAAACTTTATCGATAACTCTCGTTAGCAATGTTTTGTTATAGTCGTTTGCTTGTTTTTATTTTGTAATTTTACAGAATTATATGTGGCTCTAATTCAGGCAAGTTTTTTGCAATTTCTTGAGTTACTAAAATAGGATGATGTAGGGTTTAAGGTTATTTTATTATTATTTTGTTTTTTTTTTATTGGTGATTTCTAAGATTTTGTTGAAGTGAGTTTCGATACAGAATAATTTATATCAACAGATTTAATGTAGAAAGATAATATTTTAAAGTATTATATACATACATATAAAACACTTAGTCTACACTTTAATGTATTCAACAAGAATTTTATTTGGTATATTTGCGAGACGACTCTCGAGAATTATGAATTACATCCGCTAATTTTCCCCTTATTTTGTGTCTTGATATATATATATATATATATATATATATATATATATATGTGTGTGTGTGTGTGTGTGTGTGTGTGTGTGTGTGTGTGTGTGTGTGTGTGTGTGTGTGTGTGTGTGTGTGTGTGTGTGTGTGTGTGTGTGTGTGTGTGTGTGTGTGTGTGTGTGTGTGTGTGTGTGTATGTGTGTGTGTATGTGTGTGCGTGTGTGTGTGTGTGTGTGTGTGTGTGTGTGTGTGTGTGTGTGTGTGTGTGTGTGTGTGTGTGTGTGTGTGTGTGTAAGTGTGTGTGTGTGTAAGTGTGTGTGTGTGAGTGTGTGTGTGTGTGTGTGTGTGTGTGTGTGTGTAAATATTTATGTATGTATATAAAATAAAATTCTAATTTGTTGCAAAACCTAAACCAACAACTAAGACTGTTAATTCGTAGTTTCTTAAGAACTACTAAGTCCATTAATTGGTTTAAAACGTTCCCCTAAGTACTACAAAAAACAAAAATTCTAACTATTAATTTTACTTTCCCTGTGAACGTTTCGACTTTTCATCATTTTGTTGTAGACTGAACTCAGAAGCTGAAAATAATGATGATTTCGATTTCAATGGCCACGATGGCGATATTACGATGGCTCCCAGGTTTCTATACCTTCTTTCAATGGGAGCATTTCGTTATAATAATGAAAAGAATATTTTTAAAATAAAATCTTATTTTGCCTTTACTTTATACAAATACAAATTAATGTACACAAGTAATATAAACAAATATTTTTTTAAAAATCAATTCCGACTTGGGTCAACCAAAATAAACGTTAAATTTAGTTACTTTTTAATAAATAATAACATATATAAGTAAAGTAACATAACCTATGAGTTGAAACAGCTGTTCTACCTCTTAACGTATAGCAATAAATAAGCTATTTTATGAAATCATATTTTATCACATATTTTAAGCTAAATGGGACGAATAAATATATTGCCCCACTTATGCCCCTTAAGTGATAAAATTTCCTCCCATATAAAACTAAAAATACTTCGTTAAAACCAATTGATGAATCAATATTTTAAAAAAAAACTGTATTAAAATCAAGTGCCATCCACTACAAGTATAAAATAATGTATTTGACCTTAAGTTAATGAACACAAATATTTTACTATCGATTGATAATTTGAACAGGATATATATATATATATATATATATATAATCCTGTTATATATATATATATATATATATATATATATATAACATATATATATATATATATATATATATATCCTATATATATATATATAGGAAGAGTGTAAACTAATAGAAGGAATTGAAAAAGACGAGACGAGAAGCCGAAACTTCACCGTATAATATTTGTCTTATTAAATGGTAGCATTAAATTATACAAACGGGAAGTTTGTGAGCAACTCGAGACAGCCCAGACTAACAGATTAAGTAAACTGTAGACTACACGATCTGTGACTCCGGATAGGTATATCTAATTGTATTACTGGGGACCTAAACTTTTATATTGTCGTTAGGAATATATAAACTTTCAAGCGAGTTCATATTGTCATTAATCCTAAAGGCATTACCTAATAACCGATATTTACGTCTTGCTAGAGGGAAATTATTTTTAGAGAGGAAATCTAAAGGGTCACAAAAATCTTAGGTTATGATCTGACGTCGTGTTTAACTTCATTTGTTGGAGCGTAAACCCTTTAAAGCGATCCTGGTACTTTTTCTCGGCGAAAGGAAACTACAAATAAGCCATCACATTTAGTAAGCTTCAGAGTTCCTTAAAATGAAAGGATTTTCCAGAAAATTCCCCAGAACTATAGTGCTAGATTAGTGCTGTTTTCGTCTTCACTTGAAGGTTATGTTCCAATTAATTTCAAATGATATTTCCCACAACATTCCAAAGAGTGTTTGCACAGATCAGTTATTTCTTACTAACCTATCGGTTTATCTTACTTCCTGCAATGTACACAAATAAATTAAAGCACTAAATTCTTTTCTAACCTTATTTATGAAATACTAATGCAACATATTTTAACTATGGGAAATACGATTTTTCAAAAACGCCTCTTCATTTGCTATTAAAAGTCAATTTAGTTTTTTATTTGATATATCCTGATAATTTTACTCATTTGAAATGTATATTCCTATTTAACTGTTACGTGTAACACTTTAGTTTATGATTAACATGCCAATAAATTTGTTAATTTTATAAGTCCTTAATTGGTAGGCTAGATTTTGGCTTGTAGATTATAATGACAATTTTCTAATCTAGTTTTAAAATATTTAAACACTATTTTCTTATTATCAATTATTACTTTCACTTTAATTTACTTGAACAATCCCTTACTGGATATATTAGCAAGTCAACTCTCGAGAGTTATACTACGGGGTTATCATTTTCAAGGTTAAGCAGTTCTCTTGTGTATCTCTCGACAGTCAAATCGAAAGCAAATCATTTAAGATTCTTGATTGAATAAAGTAGAGTGGGATCCTTTAAAATATATATATTTTCTGTAACGATAGGATAGGAACGATGTCGATATTGGGCGTACATCGAAGTATCTAATCCAAAATTTGAATAAAGTAGAGTGGGATCCTTTAAAATATATATATTTTCTGTAACGATAGGATAGGAACGATGTCGATATTGGGCGTACATCGAAGTATCTAATCCAAAATTAGGTAACCAGTATAACAATTGTCAAAATATTATAGTAAAAGATAAAAATTAACTATTAAATTGTAAGATCTATCCATTCATTCCGACCTATCGGCTTAGAAACTTCATTGTGTGGTTCAAACAGAACTTTTTTTGTATTTTGATATTTCTAAAGATATTTTACTACCAAATCACACAAAACATTTTCAAGGCCAGGGATAAAGTCGTGTTTATGATGGCTACTTGACGCACAATATTTCTGGGCTTATAGCAGTTTTACGGACCTATAAGTCTTCCAGATCGACACTTTCAGAATCAGATTTTACGAAAGGATTTGTAGTAAGGGCGCAGGAAGGGGTAAACCGTTGTAAAAATAGAGAGACCTTAACGAACGGGGATTATTAAGCGAAAGAAAACCTTCGGCCTTGTTTTAAGGCCGGGGAAATAGGAAATGTAAACGCAGCTGATTACCGCCGAATAACAACGCGTCTTTGCTCCAGCGATGAGTAAATAAGGTTTGTTAAAAGCGTACCTGGGTGGCTAATGCTGATTAGACTATCTACGATGGGGGGAGGACATAGCGTGCGGAAAATGCTGACTTAATAGAGGAATGGATTACGTTGTTTTAAAGAAGTCGATAAACACTATCGGTTCATATTTATTACTATTTTGACAAGTGGACAGTTTTTGTCCGGGTCTTGGCCCAGAATTTCATTGTACTTTTCAACCTCATATCCACTCATCTTGAGAAATGCATGCTTGAGATAAAAAAATATTATGTTAATTGACAATCTAACCTACTATTGTTCAAATTGTTTTGAATACTATAGAGCTCAATTGAGCCAGCTCCTGCTCATTCTTTTAAACAATATGAATATTATCAAATTAGTCAATATTATCAATATTGTTAGTATTACTATTATTCTACGTTAAACCAGTAATTATATTATTTTCTACTGCTTGTATATACGTCATTAAAGATCATACAATGTCTAATGAAACTTTAATGGTGGAGAAGTAAGAACATTGTACACTTTGTTGTTCCCTTTCCTCTCTTTGCAATGGATTTTTAATATACATATATATATATATATATATATATATATATATATATATATAGGAATTTCTGAAAGTTTTTAAACAAATAAAATTTACAAATATATATATATATATATATATATATATATATATATATATATATATATATATATATATAAGAATTTCAGAAAGCTTTTAAGCAAATAAAGTTTACAAAAAACTATAGAGAGCAGAATAGCGTAATTATAATCATTAAAAAAACAAAGAGCCTTGCTACAAATTTAAACAGAATTGGTGCACGTTTCGCTAACAGTTAGTATCATCAGCAGGTTAAAAAATACTGGGATCTAGGAACTAAAAACCTAATAAGCAATCGCAATTTGCATCACCCCTACTCCTTTGCCCAGCGACCGGTTGAACCAATAACAGCGCTACACGAAACACAAGACCACGCCCGTCACTGACCCAAGGTGACAGATCCAATATCACATTATCTTGTGTATGAAACGGTCACGTTTGGTTAGCGATGGGCGTGGTCATGATCCTACGTTTATAGCTGGTATTGGTTAAACCGGTTGCTAGGTGAAGGAGTGTGAGTGATGCCCATTGCGATTGGCTATTAGGTATTTAGTTCCTACAACCCAGTATGTTTCTAACCTTCTGATGATGCTAACTGTATTGGCGAAATGTGCATCAAGGTTGTTCACATATTTGAAGCAAGGGCTTTTGTTGTATAGTAAATAAAATAAATATTAACTAAAAACTTATGATGATATGTAGAATTTCATCTGTAATGACGTAATAAATGCGGAAACGGATTTAGTTTATTACACCCAGAGATTTAGTCATTCTTTGTAATATCTCGTACTTTTTTATAGGCCGACATCGTATATTTTTACCGAAATAAAATCGTATATTTGTTGTTTTTAATTTATCTAATCCATATTTCAAATTAAAACCGAAAAGCTTTTATCATAACGACATTTTAATCCAAGTAAATTGAATACTTCTCGCACAATTAGTGACGTCATCCTCTTAATTTACATCTCTGGAGACTTTGAGTGAACACCAATTACCAAAGTGGCTGTATCCGTGTATCGCACAGATCTGTTTTCCCGAAATGATTACTTCAGAGTTTTTAAAATGTTCAGTAAATATCTGTTCGTCTTGATGGAAAAGAAAGGCGCCAAGGGCATTTCAAATTACAGCAACATTCTTTGAACGATTCACAGGAAACATCTTCAGCGCCGCGGGGCCATCGTCTCGTAAAAAGATAAAATGTTGAGTTCATCTCGAAATATAAACGGAAACTGAGGCAGAGTAATGTAATTATTAGACTGAGACTTCCAACGTAAGGGCTGCTTAATCGTATCGTCCGAATGGAATCTGCAGCCCTTCCTGTAGCATTTTCACTACGTTCAATTTTAAAATTAAATTCCGTCTTAAGGCTATGTGTTAATCCAGTTTGTAATACGGATATTCTGAAGAGAAATACTTCTAAAGAATATGGAAGCTTTGGTTACAAGGGGAAAATCAATTATATCATTAAAATAATATTTTGTGCTGGAATAGTTGGTATATAGGTATATAGTAAGGTGGTGGAATAGGTAGTATATGATCTCCTACCTATCCGGAATACAGGTCTCTAATCTATAACTGATTTGTGAACCATCTCTCTTATAATAAGCTACGCATTTAATAAGGATCATAAATATACTAACAGAAAAGCCATTTTCCTCGACTTGATCAAATAATTTATAAAAATATGTACACTTTAAAGGTTGGGCATTAAACATTACGTATTACAATTAATCCTATCACAATGAAATTTGTTTTCGGACTATATTAAAATATAATATTTCTTTATCTGTTACAACTATTTGACTAGCCTATGCCCATTTAATTATAATGGATATTATAAATGTAATTGTATTATTATATCAGGACAAAATTTTTTATTAAAACCTATATTAGAGTAGAAGTCACAAAGCACCGCTAAGCACACTGTAACCACCTGTTGTAAGGTAGAAGCCCGTAACAATAAAAAACGTCTAGGCGTTTTTATTTGCCCTTGAGATAGACTAGGCTTGTGAAATCCGCAAAGTGCCACCAGACCCTCTAACGGATCATCCCAAGAGCACAGCGAAGTAATCCCAAGGTAAACAAAGACCATATCTGTGGTCATTACACTAACGTAAACCATACCAGGTGTGAAATAGGGGTCGTTGCACAATGATAGAAGAGGAGAAATAGAGAGAAAGAGAGGGAGAGAGAGACCGAAAGAGAAAAAGAGAGCTATCGTTGCGGCAGAAATACAAGCAAATAATATTAAGTCACAAAAAGAAATTATCTCTATCTCAAATTATCTAATCTAAAGATTAGCATTTACCATTAAATCTATGGCAATATAGCCTACTATATTAATTAAGTTCATATCAACAACGTGCTATACATTTTATTCACTATTTATCAATCTTCCCTCAATGCTTGTTCGATTCCCGAAATACTCCGACCACTCCCGAAAGTTAATGAACTCAAACTGTGTTGCGTGTCGTAGCAGAAATTCCTATTGTTCTGCCTCCACATTAGAAAAAAAACATATCTAACGGTCATCAGACTTTTCCATTTTAACAACTATGTTTTTGATTTTTACTTCCTTATCGTGTGGAAAAAAGTTTCAAGTGTCCTAAGTTAAATTAAATTAAGCTTTTCCTAAATTTAACTGCATTGAATTAAACCCTTTCATTATAACACCAAAGGGAACTTTAACGTAAGACCAACTCGGTAGCTTATCCAGCCGCAATATTTACAAGCTTCCTCCATTATCCCATCCTCTTCAATGGGATTCGGTTAAGACGATAGAATCCTACTGCAGCCAGATTAATTCTAATACGCGAAGAGAGGACTTTGCAGTGCACCATATCGTTCCTGGTTGGATGTCTGCCACTGTGGCTACTTGGCATGCCAAGCGTCATGTAGGTTTAACGGCGTTTGAAGGAGTAAAATTACAATTTCTATAAAATTACTATCATTTGCCTTGGATTTTTATTTGTAAACATTAGAAATTTATACAAAATAATTCGTAAGATAAAAAAATCCATAGGTCTAGTTTTAACACATACAAGCTAATTAAGTCCAGAGTAGTCAACCTTTCGTACTCTGCCACCCCCCTCTTTATGACAGCAACATAATGCCGTGCTCCATCTTATTTATATTTGGTCAAGAAAACAGTCTGGGTGTGAAACTAAAGCTCGTTTATCTGTGTAATAATTATATGAATAACCATATATATAACAATAGTATAGAAAATATTTCTATGATGTTACAATCCTACACAGAATCTTACGCGACATATATCGTGAAACTAATTTTGTAATGCCTAACGTAGGTAAATATATAATAAATATATACATATATACACATATATATATATATATATATATATATATATATATATATATAGTTTAATATATTTAATAATTTAATATATTTAACATATTTAATATATATTAAATTAATAAATATTCTTGTATTTGAATAACCTATGTTGTTTTAAATTATTAAACAAGAAAACGTATTTTATATATATATACTGAAGTTTCCACAGTAAAATGAAGAGAAGGATTGTATATATAGTAAATTAAGACGCTTACCTATGCTCCATAGAGGTTATCCTTGAGCATAACTCAATAACAAGGGTATATCAAGACTTATCATTCTACAAAAACAATGACGTAGTTCTGTAAGCACTTGTAACGTCAGTCTACCCGCTGGTACATCTAGTTGAGAACGCACACCACTCGTATTTAGGCAGTTTCAGTGCACTTGTACACGCCCCCTGAAAACTTTCTACAACCGTAGTTTCAGAACCCGTGCTCAAAAACGGATACGTCACCGCAGTGGCTGTGACAAATACCAATGCTACCTAATCTTAACGTTTCATCCATTTTGGTTATCTTGTTTATTAGATTTAACTATTTTATTAAAAGTGCATGACCCTTTGAGGTAGAGTACTACATGTAAGTATATATAATACTCAATTTGTCGTTCTGATAGTAAATTATAGATAAAACTTTACTCTCATGTTTACGCATTGTTTAACACACATGCTGTTATTGTGTAGAGCACCAAGCTCCTATCTACACTCAGGATACCTGCAATGTGAGAGTCAACATTCGTAGTAGTAATAATACACATTTAATAAAGCAAATATGCTTAAGGGTGTAACTGTACGCACATATATAAAACAATCCCTAATTGTTGTTGCTACATAGATGTAATTAGTGACAGTGGTGCTGTATAAGATGATGGTGGTTGGGACGGCAGTGTATTGTTTGTGGTGTTCTATTGATTGCTGTGATAGTAGTGTTGGTGTAGTGGTCGTGTTGCTGTAGTGATGGTGGCGGTTGGGACGGCAGTGTATTGTTTGTGGTGTTCTATTGATTGCTGTGATAGTAGTGTTGGGGTAGTGGTCGTGTTGCTGTAGTGATGATGGTGGTTGGGACGGCAGTGTATTGTTTGTGGTGTTCTATTGATTGCTGTGATAGTAGTGGTCGTGTTGCTGTAGTGATGGTGGCGGTTGGGACGGCAGTGTATTGTTTGTGGTGTTCTATTGATTGCTGTGATAGTAGTGTTGGGGTAGTGGTCGTGTTGCTGTAGTGATGGTGGCGGTTGGGACGGCAGTGTATTGTTTGTGGTGTTCTATTGATTGCAGTGATAGTAGTGTTGGTGTAGTGGTCGTGTTGCTGTAGTGATGGTGGCGGTTGGGACGGCAGTGTATTGTTTGTGGTGTTCTATTGATTGCAGTGATAGTAGTGTTGGTGTAGTGGTCGTGTTGCTGTAGTGATGGTGGCGGTTGGGACGACAGTGTATTGTTTGTGGTGTTTTATTGAATGCAGCGATAGTAGTGTTGGTGTAGTGGTCGTGTTGCTGTAGTGATGGTGGCGGTTGGGACGACAGTGTATTGTTTGTGGTGTTCTATTGATTGCAGTGATAGTAGTTGTAGTGCAGTGGTCGTGTTTCTGTAGTGATGGTGATGGCTAGAAACGGCGATGTATTGTTTGTGGTGATCTATTGATTGCAGTGACACTATTGGTCAGTGTCGTGGATGGTGTAGTGTCGTGATGCAGTAGTAATAGTGGTTGTTCGGATGATGGTGTAGCGGCTATGGTGTTGTATTGATTGCAGTGATCGTGGTGGTAGTGTAGAGAGTATGATACTGTAGTAACGGTGATGGTTGGGACGGTGGTGTAGCGGTTGTAATGTTGTATTGATTTAAATGATAGTAGTGATGGCTATGATGTTGTATTGATTGAAATGATACTAATGACAGTGTAGTGTTGGTAATGTTTTAGCGACGGTGGTGTATTGTTTGTGGTGTTCTATTGATTACAATGATAGTAGTTGTAGTTTAGTGGTCGTATTTCTGTAGTGATGGTGGTAGTTGGGACGGTGGTGTATTGTTTGTGGTGTTCTATTGATTACAATGATAGTAGTTGTAGTTTAGTGGTCGTGTTTCTGTAGTGATGGTGGTAGTTGGGACGATGGTGTATTGATTGTGGTGTTCTATTGATTGCAGTGACACTATTGCTGGTATAGTGATCGTGATGCTCTAGTAATAGTGGTTGTTGGGACGGTGGTGTAGCGGCTATGGTGTTGATTACAAGGCTATCATAAGATTGCAGTGATAGTAGTGGTGGTGTAGAGAGTATGATACTGTAGTAACGGTGGTGTAGCAGTTGTCGTGTTGTATTGATTTAAATTATAGTAGGGGCGGTGCAGTGATCGTGATGCTGTAGTGATGATGGTGGTTAGAACGGTGGTATATGGCTAGTATGTTGTATTGATTGAAATGATACTAGTGAAGGTGTAGTGATCGTAATGCTTTAGTAATAGTGGTTGTTGGGACACAACCAGTAGTGTTATATTGATTGTAGTGACACTAGTGGTAGTGTAGTGATAGTGATGCTGTAGCAATAGTGGTTGTTGGGACGGTGGTGTAGCGGTTGTAGTGTTATATTGATTGCAGTGACTGTGGTGGTGTAGTGATAGTGATGATGTAGTAATAATGGTTGTTGGGACGGTGGTATAGCGGTTGTAGTGTTATATTGATTGCAGTGACACTAGTGGTGGTGTAGTGATAGTGATGCTGTAGCAATAGTGGTTGTTGGGACGGTGGTGTAGGGGTTGTAGTGTTATATTGATTGCAGTGACAGTGGTGGTGTAGTGATAGTGATGATGTATTATATGTAATGCATTGATACATGATGAGGTTGAGGGGTGACTTTTAAGACCTTTCATCCCCTCAGAATTTTAATCCTAACTCACGTCATTGTAACATATTATACTATGTTGTATTTCTATTATTAAATTATTAGAAACTAAGAGCTGGTACTGAATGTAAAATGTAGACGGTGAATTGGTTATGTATAGAACAAAATATTTATTAAACAAAAACAATTTGATTAATTAAAACGTAATTTGACAAAGTTCATAAAGTCTAAAGGATACTTTGTGATAAATATTTACTTAACTATCAAAATATGTTTGTTTCAAAGAGCAAACATGAAACAATGTTTTACTAACTGTAAAAGGTTTTATGTAATTAACCCTTTTCTCTATAATATTCAAGCTTTTATATTTTGAATATGAATTAATTTATAAACAAACACATGCTTCATAAGTATGCTGAGCTTCAACCTCGCTGCACATCTGTAGATGAAACGTTTGTTTTACTTTATTTTAATTATTTAAAAAGGCTCGTAACAGAGGGGATGAGCGCCACCTTCCTCTCGCGCGGTCCACACGTTTGGGGTGCATTGCTACTCCTTTTATTTTATATGTTGATTGCAAGGTCACTTGTAATGTATACTTATATTTTGAAATATTACATAAATAATATTTTTTTGACTTGTTGATAACCGTTTGTTCATATATAGCTATTTCATACACGAATGTATATGTATATAACTATACATATGTTCACGAATAACTTAAATTAAATCACTTCTCGCCTCTTTTTAGAGCTTATTAGTAAACCTTACTATTTGTTTAATAAACAAACCTTTTCTAACTGATTCTATGTAGACATTTTTAAAATAGCTTTACTGTGACGTAGTATAACAAACCGATGTGTTCTATAGATAAGTGTCTATTTTTGTATTTCGGTTGTGTTGTAAAAAAGACAATAAAAAGGCGTTTTAACTAAATAAATATTTTTTGGTGTGATAGTGGCAAACTTTATTATTCATTTCCTACCAATAGCTCACACTCTCGCTTTGTATAAACTACACATGTATGTACTATATATCTATAACTGACTTGTCTTTTATATATGTATTTATTATATATAATTCAAATTTTCAAACGGTAGTGAAAGACGTTTTATTTATCCACTCAAGTTCAAATTGATTTTTTAAAACCTGTAGTGGATGGCACCTAATATTAATAATTATTTTCAAATATTAATTCTTTAATATAAATAATAATTTTATTAGCTATTTCGTTTTCTATTTTGCCATATAGTATTGTTATTTTGTCATATTTATATACATATTTATATTAATTTTAATTATGTAATAATGTAAATTTATTGAAATTTGTCTCTCTTTCCCTAATTATATTCTGACGTAAATATTTTTTATAATTCGTGTTCATTTGTATTCATGAGTAACATAAAAGTAAAACTTGAAATTTGACAATCGTGCAGAAATTCAATTCGCCTTAACCCCGTCCAAACGAGTTAATTTCTAAGAAAAAAATCAATATCAAAGACAGAAAGTAATTCTTTATTTAATAATAATAACGTTTTAATAGTTCACATAACTATTAGTTGTAATAATGTTCATGTAAAATTAAAGAGAAAATGGCAAGATTCAAGTAAAATATGTTTCAACTGATTTTAACGTACAGATTTCAAATATGAAACTAAAGAAAAATAAACTGACTGGTAGAATTTTTGTAAGCAAGTTGTGCTTGGTAGAAAGAATTTGAATCCACTTTGCTACAGTTTATTTATAAAGACAATTGGTGAAATTTCGGCAGTCGGAGGAGACTTGATTTTAAGTGAGGGAGTTTAACTCTTGATAATAGCAGGTGTTTGGGTTGTATTAATTAATAAGCATTACAAGTGATGGAGATTATTATGAAATGTTGAACAGATGTGTAGTGACGAGGAATGTCGTACCTTCTTTTGTTTTATTTTAATATTGTGTATAATTATTTTCGTAAGATTACGCATTATGTTTACGTCACTGCTTTAATCCTCTGTTATCCACAGCAAGTTATTTATTCTTTAGCCTCAAATATACGATTTGTGTTAAACTGTAAAAATACCGTAGTAAAGATTGATACATCAATTTCATATATGAAGTTATGTTTATAATAATAATTGCTATGTGATGACGTAATAGGTCCAGTAGCGTTGTAATTTCAAGAGCAATGAGGCCGTTGATAGATAGCAGAGAGGGGTACATTGTTCCTTCAAAGGTAGTTATTAACAACATTAAGACATATCAACAACCTGAAAGGCAAACTTAATGAGAATACTTCAAACCTGTAGAATATAAAGCAAAAATCTATGGAAGGTAACACCACCTGCACCTTTTGTTGGTTATTTTTTTTTTTTTTTTTCCTGGCGAAAAACCAATTGTGGTTATCATCGCGAAACAAAATCTAACACGGAACGCAATGTTTTAAATAAAACCAAATAAATTTAAATACAACAAAAATTACAAAAAAAAACACAAACAATAAATAACAAAAAACAACAATAAACCTATAACAATGAAAAAATTCGTAAAAACTAAATAACAAAATAACAACAAAGAACAATATAACAGTAAATAAATAATATGTAAAACAATAATAGGTAACAATTTACCAATAAATAAATCTCAATAACAATAACAAGAACAGAAAATAAATTTAATTCAAATAAATAAAAGAAACACAGCGAATTATATGTATAAATATAATATATATATATATATATATATATATATATATATATATATATATATAATATATATATTTATGTATTAAATTTTTTTAAATATTTTCAAGTGGTGCAAGAAAGCGATGACTCGGTCAATGGCCGAGGCATCGTCCCTTAGCACCACCTTCAAACTCCCTTTTAAATTAAAAAGGGCACGAACATTGCCTACACTAACACAATCTACCAAAATATGTTTTATTGTGAAGATACCCCCGCAGTATTGGCATATTGGTGGATCTTCACGACGCATCAAATATCCATGAGTTGCAAAAGAGTGGACAACGCGAAGGCTTATAACCACCACTTCCTCCCTACGTTTTGAACGAATTGAAGACCTCCATGGACGGACGGTATCTTTAATTTCCCACAGCTTATTCTCAATCACAGTATGCCACTCGTCATTCCAAGCAGCGAGCAATAAATGTTTCGCGAAACACACATAGTCAGATGCCATAACTAGTTGAGTAATAGGCACCAAACCTGTAGCTTTCTTCGCACCTTCATCCGCTTTTGTGTTTCCAAGTATTCCGCAATGTCCAGGTACCCAACAGAAAGTTACCCCCACACCCCTCAATTGAAGCCTGTGTACAGCACACAAAATGTCGCCAACTAAAGGGTTGCTAGGGAAAACATCCTGAAGAGCCTGAAGAGCACTTTTGGAATCCGAACACAAAAGATAATGCGAGGATCGAGATGACGGTCAAAGCTTTAAAAATAGCAAATAGTTCTGCCGTGAAAACACTGCAAGGTGAGGGCAATTCGTACGTGTAGGTACGTCCGGACGCATAAAACGCACACCCAACGCCATTGTCCAGTTTAGATCCATCCGTAAAAATAATCTCACTATACTGGTGGAATCCGTATATTGCCAAAAACTCCTGGTGGTACACCACATTAGGAGTATTAGTTTTTATAAAACTGGACAATGAAAAATCAAAGCGGGGTGTTTTTATTATCCATGTAGGTATATAGCACATTGATCGTTCAAACACTGTAGGTAGTTGCAACCCAAGGTTATCCATTATTCGCAATGCTCGTATGCCGAATGGAGCGGTTGAACGTTGACGTGCATCGTAATCTTCATTATGGATGTTGTTAAAGATAATTTTGAATGCCGGGTGATTTGGTTTGCTACGAAGACCAGAAATGTAAGATATTTGTAGCATCTGACGTCGTCTCTAAAGAGCAGGTTCCCCAGCCTCCACAAGAAGACTAGAGAGTGGGCTAGTTATAAACGCACCAGTAGAAAGTCTAAGTCCAGAGTGGTGGATGGTATCAAGAGTTTTCAGAACTGTGGGTCGTGCAGATGAGTAGACTTGACAACCATAATCTATGCGCGATCTAACGACTGCGCGATAAAACCGAAGCATACTAGTTCTGTCTGCTCCCCAATTCGTACCACTAAGGACTCTTAACATATCCAATTTCTTGCTGCATCTCACCTTCAAATCACGAACATGTGGACTCCATGAGAGTCTTTTATCAAATAAAAGACCCAAAAATCATACACTATCCGTGGTTTGAAGCTGAACCCCGTCAAGATAAAGGATCGGCTCCTGGTGTTGCCTACGACGACTAAATGCAACACATTGGGTCTTCGAAGCAGAGAATTTGAAACCTGTAGATTTTGACCATTCCTCTAACCTGTATATTGCTAACTGCAAAGACCTTTCCCCTGTTGCCATACAACAAGCAGGCACATATATACAAAAGTCATCCACAAAAAGGGAACAGTGTACCGGAGATCGTATATTGCTGGTGATACTATTTATTGCAACGGCAAATAGCGTGACGCTCAGCACGCTGCCCTGCGGTACACCATTCTCCTGTGTATAGCTGTTTGAATACGTGCCTCCAAGTCGAACGCGGAAAGATCTGTTTGAAAGAAAGTTAGCGATGAATGCTAGGATATTCCCTTGTATACCCCATGATTTTAAAGTGTTCAGAATTCCTCTTTTCCATGCCATATTGTATGCCTTCTCAAGGTCGAAGAAAACAGCAACGAGTGTTTGACGCAAGAGAAAGGCATCTTGAATAGCGGATTCTAACAAGACCAATTGGTCAACCGATGATCGTCCTTGTCTGAAACCACACTGCTCGTTGCAAAGGAAACTGTTGGTTTCTAGGTACCAGACAAGACGGCGGTTGACCATCTTCTCCAGTAGTATGCACAAGACGCTTGTTAGAGATATAGGCCTGTAACTACTGGGATTGGTTTTGTCTTTACCTGGTTTTAAGTTAAAAAATAACTGTCGCTTCTAACCATGCATCGGGGAAAGACTGCTCCTCGAATAGCCGATTGTATATTCGAAGGAGGACAAGTTTCGCCGATGATGGTAGATGTTTCAGCATGGAGTATACAATGGAATCAGGACCTGGTGCAGAATCCCTCGATGACGCGAGAGCTGACTCCAATTCCCCTAAGGAGAAAGGAGTGTTTAAAGGTGAGTCGCCAGACAACCCAACAGTAAACGGTATTGCTTCTTCCTTCAATTTATGTCTCTGGAATACTATGTTATAGGCTGTAGTAGCAGAAAAGTTAGAAAATGATTTTGCCAGCACATTAGCAATATTATCACTGTCCGTGGTCAATCTTCCATTCGGTTGATTCAGCGCAATAGCTGGCAACGGAATGGAAGTACCACAAACTGATCTTAGTTTCCTCCACACTGTGGAGGATGAAGTTGTTCGTCTAATTGTGCTAATGTACTGCTCCCAAGAGTTCTTTCTACTCAGCCTAAATATCCTCCGTGCTTTCGCACGGAGTATTTTATATTCCTGAAGGTTGTCACTTGTTGGGTTACGCTTAATTCTCCTTAAAGCTCTTCGTCGTAAACGGAGGATTTCTGTGCATTCGTCGTTCCACCAGGGCACAGGCGGTCGGCGTGGATGTGCAGAGGTTTTCGGAATGGTCTCTACAGCGGCATTTAAAATGGTCTTAGTGAAATTTTCAACAATTGCATCAATGGGTATCAGGTAATCTGTGTCAAGTGATACAAAATATTTCGTAAAGGCGTCCCAGTTGGCTTTTCGCAAAGTTCAACGGGAATTTCGAGCATAACAAGGTTGGGAGTCACATAAATTGATCTTAATGGGCACATGGTCGCTTCCATACAAATCATGGAGTACCGACCATGTGCATCTAGTAGCTAATTGAGGGCTGCAGATCGATAGGTCAACAGCTGTCCATCCACCAGTAGATGCCGCTAAATGAGTAGGCAAACCGTCATTTAGCAGGAATAGGTCCAGTTCCGTTCTTACACTCTCCAATAGTTGTCCTCGAGGGTTACAGGTTGGAGATCCCCAAGATAAATGGTGGGCATTGAAATCTCCTACCAATAAGAACGGAGTCGGTAACTGTGTTATCAAATTCACCAAGTCACTGTGATGCAGGTTTTCTTGAGGTGGCAAGTAGATACAACACACAGTGATTTTATATGGGACAGCTGTTTGAACAGCTACTGCTTGTAAAGGAGTTATTAAGTTTAAAGAAACAGCGTCGATGCAGTCACTGGTTAGGATGACTATGCCACCTCTAGCTCGGTCTTCTGTAACGAAGTCTGATCTAAAAACTGAATACTCCCTAACATGAAAACTATGCGATTCGTGGAGATGTGTCTCCTGTAGACATATAAACATTGGATACACATCTCGCACGAGTACTTTAAGATCTTCTAAGTGACTCCTAACACCGTTGATGTTCCATTGTATCACTGACTTGCTAATTGCAGACATTTATCAACTTAGCAATGGATTAATCTGACACCCATTGGTTCGCTCTCGTTTGCCCGTGACGTTCGAAGACGTCTCAGGCAAACAATTCTCTGATTCCATATCCAATCGTTCAGGGATGGAATCTGAGGAAGATTTGGATTTCGGAGGGATTTTGGTACCATGCCCTCCTTTATTTATTCGTTTTTTAGCACCCAACATAGTTGTTGCCGATTTACTGCTTTGGAATACAGACTTACTTTTTGCTGTATTCCGTTGTAGTACTACATTGGACGCAACAGAATTTATACTGCCAGGCGATTTCTTTTGTCCGGATATGCATATTTCATTGACGGACTTGGTTCGGCCACCTAACCCCTCCGCGGAGGTGCTCGGTAGAAGAAGCAAATCACGTGACGTCTTTGCAGGTTCTTTAATATTCAAAGATTGACCACATGTGACTAGCGACAGTAGACGGGAAACTTGGTCAGTTAGAACTTCTATCTTTTTCGCCAGGTCGGCACAGTTTGAACAGGACGAAGTAGCGGTCACAGTAGTGGCATAGGTCTTACCGTCAACCTTTGGTTGGGCGGATCTATAAATTTTCCTTGCCTGTGAAAAGGTTATTCTATCCTTAGCCATGACGCTGAGAATAGCCTTTTCCTCTTTAAAGTGAGGACAGTCGTATGATCGCGCCGCGTGGTCACCGCCACAGTTAACGCACTTTAGGGAATTTACGCACTCCATTTCATCATGGCCTTCCTCGCTACATTTACCGCAAACACTCGACTTCAAATAGGTAGAGCTAATATGCCCGAAACGTTGACACTTGAAGCAGCACCTAGGGTTAGCCACATATGGTCTTACGGAGAGCCGTTGGTAACCCGCATGTATATATTCGGGTATCTCTGGTTTGCCAAATGTAAGTATGTAAGAGGCTGTTGCAACTTTTGCCCCTTTGTCTGTCTTCATAATAGGCACGACATCAATTACTGACTGAGAAGACAGTTCTAATTTTATTTCGTCGACAGTTACGTTTAATAAATCCCTGCAGGTGATGACCCCCTTTGAAAAGTTCAAGGATCTATGGGGGGCCACAGATACCATGACCTGATCGAAAAAAGAGGTCATTTTTAAAAGAGTTCTGGTTTGTTTTTCATTGCAGGTTGCCACCAACAGTGTCCCATTTCGTAATTTTTTGATAGAGGCAACAGGACCTCCAGCACCGGCAGTTATCGCCTTATTAATAAGAAAAGGAGAAACTTTTGACAGATCTTTCCCCTTCTCAGAACTAGAGAATATTAAATATTTTGGTGATGGCAATGTCTGTGACGTTGCCACCATCAACGTTTTACTCGCATCGATAATTTTAGGATCGTCAGGGGAATCCTGGCGTGTCCTCTTTAAACTAGTATTAATTGACGGGTTTTTTAAATCCATAAATGATTTTAAGCCAGCCATCGTGTCAAGCGTTACTGGCGAGACTATAGGAACGGGTACACCCTTGGATCAAATTAAGATCATTTCCAACCCTCAGAACTCTGAGGCCTATAGCTTTTCTCCTTAGCTCGACTGGATGGGCATCAGTCGAGAACTCGTAATACTGTGCACAGGCTCCGACACCCGTGCACCGCGGACACTCCCTGACCAAGGACCGAAGCCGCTGGTAGACCAGAAACCGCGCTTACGTCTTCGGCAGAGCAAGCTCACATCAGCGTCCCAGACCAGAGTTTGTCAAGCTCTGGCCTTTTCAGCACTCCCAACACGCAACGGTTCTGACCAGTCAAAAAATCCCTAAGAGAAGATGTAAGTGTTGAAATGTCTATAGATTGTGTTGGTGTGTGTATGTGTGTGTATGTGTGTGTATATGTTTTGTGAGTGGTGTAGTGTTAGGCTAGGATACCGCGAGGGACGCCAAATCCCTCGTAGGTGCAGCTAGTCCGCACCCCCCTGCGGGTTGGTTAAATTTTAACAATTATCACAGGAAACGTTTATTTCCGTGAAATACACTTACGTTTTGTTACAAAACCTATTATAATCTGTTATGTAGTGGAAGTAAACAATAATTTACAGCGAAATAATTAGTTCAGAATAAATATTTAGGGCAAAACCTCGTAAGGGTTCAGGGGAAGGACGGGACGATCGAAACTAATAATAAATTCTTTGGAAATGTTTACAAAAACTTTTCTCAGGTTCAGAGTTGATTTTACACGAGAGCAGCAAAGTTTTCTTTCGACTGAGTGGAGAGCGATTTAATTCGTTTGAATAATTTAGGCGCAGCGTTGAAAAAACATTTAGACAAAAAGATGCCGCGTTCGAACCTGGCAAGGAGAAATTACTGCCGGAGGCTACCAAAGTTAGCTGCAAAACTAAACGTGCTGACGGCCAATTCGGTGCGTATGCTTGAATGCGTTGTATAGGGTTATTAATAAAAAGCAGCGTCTATTCAAATGGGCGCTCATATTCCACCCCACATACGCGCACACACACGCCCCACCCACACACGTATGTGGATACCGTACACACACACACAAACACACACACATACACACACACACACACACACACACACACACATATATATATATATATATATATATATATATATATATATACATATATAAAATAAGGAATAAATGAAATACATAAATACTTTGAAATAAGCAACGTAATAAAACTAATTATAGTTGGTTCCATTTATTGTCTACTGGCACTTCATTGTATTATATGCTGCGCTTTGCTGTAACATCAGAAGAGAGGAACTTTCAATTAATCTCGTTATATTAAGATTCAATTTAAATTGTGTCGTTCTTATGAAAAATATATTCTTTTACATTTAGAAAGCATTTAAAGGTTTCATTTTAATTTTGTTTATTCATTTGATTCAGTATTGATTCGAACTAATTTCTTTATATATACATTCGCCACCTATCGTACGATAGATGTACTATTGCAAACACATTCGCCGAAATTTACTCAACAACCGTTTAAAGTTCATGTAAATCACATGAGTTATGTTGTAATGCGTAAAGTACAACACGACATTAGTTTGTATATATATATATATATATATAAGAGTGGGTAAGAGAGATAGAAAGAGAGAGAGAAAACTAGAGAAAACAGAGATTGACTAACCTGGTCGAAATATAACAAAATTAATTTTAAACTATAGAGAAAATAATTATTTATATTTAACCATATATATATATATATATATATATATATATATATATATATATATAATACCCAAAAATAACATCATCTCTCCATAACATCAAGAACAAAATCTTTCCAAACATGTAATTCAAAGGAAAAGCATATGCGTCCCAGCAAACACACACACACACACACACACACACACACACACACACACACACACACACACACACACACACACACACACACACACACACACACACACACACACACACACACACACACACACACACACACACACACACACACACACACACACACACACACACACACACACACACATACACTCACACAAGCACAGAGTATCCTTTAGCATATTCCAAGCTGCCGAGTTTTGTAAAGACCGTCCCCCAGTATGATACTGTTTCCATCCGCGTTCACGCACAAGAGCAGCGAACGAGAGTTCAGGCCGACTCGCTCCACCGATGCCGAAGATTTTATCCAACAACTCGCGGAACATTATTTTCTGCTCGACAAATTACAGACTCTAGATTCAGAGTTACTGTTGAATTTCAAGACGTTCTCAACTTGTCGGTAAATTATAATGAATTATTTAATAGGTTTAGCAGTGGAAACGTCTGTCTATAAGGAATCAGAGCGCACACAGTTGCGAGCTGGTCTCTGGCAATGAGAATGCGAGTCACTTTCTCCCGTCGTACTAAACAGAAAAATGTAATGTTGGTGGGAAATGGGCAACACTGATACAATATTTCTTTTTCTTTTTATTGCATTTCAATTCGGTAAAAACCAAAATCATAGTTTTTGTTATTAACTAACAGTAATAGAAAAATTTCTTTGCATAGATATTTTATAACATAACAAATTATACCTATATGTATATATAATCACAATTCCTGTGATTTAATTTTCTGCTGAGATTATGTGGTGATGATACTGAAAGCTTTCTTTCTCGCTGATGATGATGCATAAGCCATCGAAACACGTATAAGGATAATGTGCTTATAATTGTACCCACGGCTTCCTGTTCTTACATCACAGTCTCCTGGTTATCCTCGCCTTCATATCCCTCATAAGAATCTCTGCTGTCATTTTCTTAATGCTTATGCAACTCGTTTCTTATTACGGATACATTTTAGTGACAGGAAACCACTTCTAAATCATCCGCGAATCGTTAAACTCTGCGTCCAGTAGACGCGTTTGGAATAGCAGCTACTCAATGTGGGCCGGCTTCTATCTTTTTACCCCAACTAAATAACAATGCACACAACACAAACATAGTCGCATTAAACATAAAAAAATACTTGTTAATTCATTTGCACGAACCTTTACGGAGATATACCCCTTCCCCTGCCGCTAATGAGAAGTTCTACATTAGGGAAGCGACCTTAAATACGTAGTAAAATTTTCCCATAATCTAACCACCGGGGAATATTGGCATCCCCGCCATTTACACAACCTATCCTCCCTTTTTCTCCTTGCTATAAGCAACTCCCCTGAACTTCGATAAGGATAATATCCCCTCATGTATACGGAACGAAAATCATATTCGTTCTTTATACCTAAAAGCAATGGGATTTATGCTCCTGAATTCATGCTGTTACTGTAACAAACTATAACAAAACACATTTATACTCACTACTCATATATTTAACTGAAAAGCTTGCTGTGACTTTTATGTTAACATCATTATTAGCAAGACACTGAAACAATCAAATCACTGATTTGAGTATTGTGAGTTTAATCAGGACTTAAATGTATTCGTTATTGTTCAGTTATTATTTTGGGTATAAGCTACTCTAAGCTAAAACGTATTTATCCTCTCTCTCTCTCTCTCTCTCTCTCTCTCTCTCTCTCTCTCTCTCTCTCTATCTCTCTCTCTATCTATCTATCTATCTATCTATCTATCTCCCCTCTTTCTCTTTATACACACACACACACACACATATATATATATATATATACATGTGTGTGTGTGTAAATGTAGCTGGTACAAATTAAATTAAAGCAAACAAGTAAATTCCGAAAAGAGCATAGTATACTTAATTTATTAAATTACAAGCCATAACTCAGTAACTTCGCGCCTAGTGATAAATAAATTTAACATAAGTGTTAGGAAAATATTAGATTCAAGACAATTGTTAAATTATAAAGAATTATTTCTTTTTGTATTTTAAATGAAGCCAGACGGCAAAAAAGTTTTATAATATCAATTGTAAATTTGTAGTAAATTAAAGATCAATTTAATAATTAATTCAGTTTGGTTGTTAATTCCAGAATATCTTTTATTACTTAAAAAAAGAATTGGTGACCAAAATTAAATTTTTTCTAATAGTAATAATGTTAATAAATTTAAATTATTACAGAAAACAAGTAATGTCGCCCAGCGAAGAAACTTAAACGTTATCAAAGACACACAGACATGGGGATTATATATATATATATGCTAATACGTATTCCTTCACGGATGGAAAAATATGATGAATTGTTACTATCTGGAGTAAATCCGTTCATTCTGCAGTCCATAAATTCGCAGTTCCGACGTTTCGCTAGAATCTCATCCAGCATTGACTAGGTGAACCCAACATCAGTAGAAGAGCAACATTGACTCGCTGTTCTACTGTTGTTGGGTTCACCTCGTCAATGCTGGATGAGATTCTAGCGAAACGTCGGAACTGCGAATTTATGGACTGCAGAATGAACGGATGTACTCCAGATAGTAACAATTTATCATAAATATATATATATATATATATATATATATATATATATATATATATATATATATATACAGCACATAATTGGTGGTTGGAGTCGAATTGGCTTACCGATATTGGCACCACTTTATATATTACGTCACCACTACGGTACATAAAACTCTCTTCCTATCCGGACTTCTATCCCACCGTAATATATATTCAAACCGGATCTTTAACCGGATTTACGTACTGCAAGTTTTACGCTGTAGGTTTTACGCCGCTGAATTAGTTTGGGAGCATCCATTTGCATCCGAATAGGTTAGATGGTGTAGTGAACGCGTTGTACGATTTTGTTAATGTGAATACGAGGGAACTGTTGAACATTATGGCAGTTTTCCTTTTATGGTGATGAAACAAGAAAACGTTGGAGTTCCAGATATTGTGAACAAGTGAAATGAAACAAATGAGAGCCACCAAAATGACGAGAAGAATGATGTGTGTGAAATAAAAGAATAAATGAGGAATAAAGTTTTTTTCTTACAATGCGTGCGGGACTCAAATTAACAAAGAGAGGAATCAATGCTAGCAGGGTATTATTAAACATGAAAACTGTGCTAAAGAAAGTGAGACAGGTCGAATATTTTGATCAAAACAAATCTATCTATTACAAAATGATTTTAAAATTGTATTCCAATTGAATATTGCCCTACCGCATGTAAAATATAGAAAGGTATGGGGAAATGGGTTGCACACTTCGTCTGGCCCAATTCTCTAATTTATTTTGTAAGTTTCGGTACTATGCAGTGACAAAGCAAATCCTCGGCACATAGGAAGTTCCCTCACTGTGGTCGGAGGGTCCACTTAATGAAGGGTAGCTGAGATAAAGAAACTGTACAGGAATCAACTCGTTAATAGTTTTGATGTCAGATTTAATAAATAATGATTTTAATTAGTCTATATTAAATAAAAAAACACATTGATCGTACCCAGTCAACCAAACGAAAATGGTTTTAATGTCTGCGCCTTGCTGGGCTCCATGTTTCTTGTTGCATGCCATTGTCATGATTGTATTGTTAACGTTATTCGGAATTTCCACCAATCAGAACTTGCTATATACTCACAGCACAATCAGAGTACATAGAAAGATGTGATCGATGGAGATTCTCGGAAACGCAATAGTAAGTGGAAAGGACTGTTTCTTATGATTATAACAAAGTTATAGAGAGTGTTGTGAAAAGTAATTTTTTCAAATTTAATATGCACTTAAATGAAATATGAGATTTTTTTTATAAGAAAATCGGTTTTAAATTTGCGTCCCGTTATTATTTTTAACTCATATTTAATTAGATTTTGTTTAAGAAGATAAGAATATTTTAATAAAATCTTTTCACTTCTTAAAATAATTTTTTGTCCTTCACTTTGTATATACAATCTACTTGAATTTAGGACATCTTCTAAGGGTATTAACTTCCATTTAATAAAATGTTAGTCAGGTTGCAAAAAATAATGAACATTTTTATAAATTAGTAATACATTCTAATAATGTCTTAGAATGTTATTAAACATGTTTGTATATTAAAATTCATTAAAACCCTTCTTTACCTAAACCCAATTAGTACTACTATGAATAATAGAGTATACTTGGAAGGAGAATGGGTAGTGCCTGCATGAGCAATAGGGAAAGAAAGTAATGCAGCCAGCACTCGCTCATTACTACTAAACGCCCATTTCTGTCCCAGTTTTGACCCTTGTAACCCACTTAATTGTACAAGGTGAGACGACTTGAGAGCGGAAAGGGCATTTTCGTTTCGTCACTGTGATCGAACCCCGACAGTCAGTCCTTTATTCAAAACGCCACCTAGAAGCCTTAATATTATTTTCGTAAAATTATTTAGAAAAAACATTGTTTTTCTCTTTATAATTAAATTATGTTTACGCGGTAAAATCATTGTTGGGAGACACAGTTATCTGAATAAAGTTATTTAGATCTTTGGACTTTCATACAAATAAAATTTAACGAATAAATGTGTAACTAAACTCGGACACCCCAAACCATACTAGCCACAAGAATGCTATTGTATACTGCGGTTGCTGTGTGCACTTCTGTCTAGCTTTAGTGCTGTAATGACCTGTACGCCCGACTTGAGGGGGTCTAAAAACCACAATAACACTGACTTATTGCAACTTTAAGGTACGTAGGAAGGCCTGAGTAACAATTAGTTAAAGACCCACAACCATAAACCAAGCTCGTACTTCTCAATTAATTTAATGTCATATTTCCGATACACGGCGAAGTTCATTTAACTGTCTAGCAATATTGTCTTCATTAAACAATATTTATGGAACTAACGGCTTCTTGGAGGGGATTTTTACTTTTAGAGCCCATAAATTGTGCAAGTCTAGGCTTCCCAATGGACTCTGATAAGGGTTGTTTTATTAATTTCTGATTTTACGGAAGCAGACGATGAAATATGTTTTACTTGGAGAGGATTTCGAGAGAGAAATTGTAGTTCCTACTAACGACAGTAACGACTATTGTTACCAAAAGCCTTGTGAAGATGAATATCGAAGTTAACTATGTTAAATAAGCGGGGTGCTTGCGAGTCAGGTACAAGTATTTATTTACAGAGGCCTCGCTTTTTATTTAACAATAACCTCTGATAGCGTAAACATGATTAATAAAACGTTAAATGTGTTTAAGTTAAAGATATTTAAGGGTTCTAAATGGAGGGGAAGTTTTATAAAGACTTCAACATTTGTGTTCTGATTTAGGGAAAAAAATGAGACTTTTGGTTGAAAGAAGGAATTAATTGAAAAAAATGAGAAAGATGGTGAGAGATAAAGCTGAAAGATGCCGGAGTGAAAGATATTCATTCTTTGTGATTTTCGTTTACTTGGAGAGGATTTTACAAACTTTGATAAAATTTAGGGACTGTACTTCTGAAAACACTCTTCCAATATAGTGATATACCAATGCATTTCAGTGCAAGTTAGTTGTAGGAAAAGGTTTTCCAATGTAATATACTGTTGGGTAAAGTTATACAGATATAAAGTGGAAAATACAAAATGGTCAAAATAAGTACCTACATTTCTACAACATAGAAAGGGCTTTTATGTTTGTTTTTTGGAATTGCACTGCATTTGTGTAACACATGAGTACTAAAATACATTTTTGGACATTACGGGAGCATTTTCTAGCTGAATTTAACAAACTATTTCAAATATTTATTGTTTGAAGTGAAAACGTTTATAGCGACGCCAACAAAAACTTACTGGATTGACATAAGCATACAGTTTCGTGTCAGGTTATATGAGTCACCTCAAAATGAATTAAATGATAACATATGATTTCATACAACAGCTGATTTTGTATTATAGGTAATGTTGTAGAACAACTGTTTTACACATAGGTTATGTTGTATTATTTATTGAGCATTGTTAAGGAGAAAAGTTATTATTGAATAAATAATTTTGATAAGTAATTAAATATATTAATTTATTTCAATTTAGATAGATCGCAATACAAATATTTTAATATAACAATTATAGTTAGCTATGTATTTTTAATGAAGCTTTTTGAAATGAAAACATTCTTAGAAGGGTCTGATAAGGAATTATTTGGTTAATTTTTTAATATCCAAAATAATTGTTTTTCTCAATTTAAAATATCTGCAGACGTGGCAAAATAATTTCACTTTTGTTGACACTTCCACGAGTGCCACAACTAATTTGTTTTAAACTGTTGTCTTGTTATTTATATTTTAGGAAAAATGAAGTAATAAAAATACTTTACGAGAAAATGGTCACGAACAAACTAGAAATATTTAAGGTTTCATTTTCAAACCTTTAGTATAATTGCCAAGAAAGCATGAAAGGGTATTTTAGAGATGCCCGACTCATTATTCCCGTGATTATTTCTTGTATATGGGTGAGTTTCCCTTATTTGCATCGAATAATCCTATTTACATATATATTCCTAATACATTCAACTTCACTTCTGTTAGGAATATTTGTATATTTTCGAGTACATTTTCCCAGCTTTTTTTAACTTTACAGTATTTTCCTTTTTTGACGCGTTTCGAAATTACTCCATTTTCAAACTGAAACTTCATTTTGAAAATGACGTCATTCCGAACCTCGTTGACATAGGAAAATACTGTATTGTTAGGAAAGCCAGAAACATGTATTCGAATATACCCTTTCTTCATTACTTTATACTCTTACTTTTTCCAGTCAGGAGCCGTTGTTCTGGGAATGTTTGGAGAGCAAATGCAATATCAAATTAAATAGTACAACTGGGAAAATACCGCTCATATTTATAATTATTGCATTTCTAATGGTACATGACTGTGGACCACAAAGGACAAGTCAACAGCCATTATGACGACACGAGCGAGTGAGTGGTTTTTAAACAGATAGAGGAAACCTCTTAAGCGGTGCTATCACGTTGTTGACGCTATAAAACTAGAAAAACGTCACTTTTCAGACATATGATTTCCATAATCTGAACGAATTGCTTCGCAACTTGAAAGTCAAAAATGGCGGCGAATTCTAACACCTGTCCTCATCTTCCGTTAATGTTACTTTACCGGTTGGGCAAAAATACCGCAAGACCTTATATGAGTGAGTATTAAACTATCGATATCGGTATTAAATAGACTGTAGAATAGCAATAGGTTAAATTATTAGACTGTAATGGCAACAGAATATTCCGTAATACTTCTAAGGCTATTGTAAAGATGTAGAAGATATTTATTAACTTTATGCATTTATTAAAACATATTTGTAAATTTAATAGAAAAACTTACAAATAATAAGAGAATATAAATTGTAAAGTTTCAATTTAAAAGTTTATAGCTTTATTATTAAATAAGTTTATGTTACGCGCTACACTGTACGAGATTTATGCCATTTCTATAAAGCATTGAAGTATACAATAAATATTTATGGAAAGTCGAACTAATAAAGACTTTTATAAGGTTAGGTTGTGTCTGAAAGCTTTAAAAGATTTTAATGCTAATATGGATGCAAGATTTTTAAACTTCGGTCGTGCGTAACCATCACACACCTGTTTCGCTTTATTTCCAAGTGAACTTAAATTTTTGCGATATACTTTTTACATAAAAATAAATATTTACAAAAATACCGAGAAAGAATTTATGGTAGTTATATTAACAACGCAATATTCTCGGATTTGTTTATAAAAATAAATGCAAACAGGTAGAAGTAAATGATAACTGACAGTTGGAATGCAAAAGTGTATAAGTTAAGCGCGGGGACAGTACATTTGTTCCGTAACGGTGAACGTTTTCAGACACGTCAAACCAATTATTCGCATTGTTAAGGTAAAAGCCGTAATATCGCCTTACACGATTCCTGTTTTAGTGTCTGTGTTACTGCGTCCATCAATCAGCACGAGTCAATAGGTTCGCCGTCCAGGTCGACAGACAGGCTCCAATCAGTCGTCTGTCACCGGCAGCCAACCCTTCATAAATAGCACCCATTATTGCATTGGGTTATTAATTGCGCTGTGTGTGTCTGTTAACGCCACCAATGGAGATTCTCCGTCCGTTTAGTTTGCAACAAAAGGCGCTGAAGTAAATATAGCGCGGAAATGCAAAAAACGTGTAACTCACTTGGCGCGATAAGGAGGTCAATGGTTGAGTCACCGGCGGGAAAGCACATGGTTTTACAAGGAAATGCAAGAAACGTGTAACTCACTTGTCGAGACCGTAATGTCGCTCTGGCACGATAAGGAGGTCAATGGTTGAGTCACCGGCGGGAAAGCACATGGTTTTACAAGGAAATGCAAGAAACGTGTAACTCACTTGTCGAGACCGTAATGTCGCTCTGGCACGATAAGGAGGTCAATGGTTGAGTCACCGGCGGGAAAGCACATGGTTTTACAAGGAAATGCAAGAAACGTGTAACTCACTTGTCGAGACCGTAATGTCGCTCTGGTACGATAAGGAGGTCAATGGTTGAGTCACCGGCGGGAAAGCACATGGTTTTACAAGGAAATGCAAGAAACGTTTAACTCACTTGTCGAGACCGTAATGTCGCTCTGGCACGATAAGGAGGTCAATGGTTGAGTCACCGGCGGGAAAGCACATGGTTTTACAAGGAAATGCAAGAAACGTTTAACTCACTTGTCGAGACCGTAATGTCGCTCTGGCACGATAAGGAGGTCAATGGTTGAGTCACCGGCGGGAAAGCACATGGTTTTACAAGGAAATGCAAGAAACGTTTAACTCACTTGTCGAGACCGTAATGTCGCTCTGGCACGATAAGGAGGTCAATGGTTGAGTCACCGGCGGGAAAGCACATGGTTTTACAAGGAAATGCAAGAAACGTGTAACTCACTTGTCGAGACCGTAATGTCGCTCTGGCACGATAAGGAGGTCAATGGTTGAGTCACCGGCGGGAAAGCACATGGTTTTACAAGGAAATGCAAGAAACGTTTAACTCACTTGTCGAGACCGTAATGTCGCTCTGGCACGATAAGGAGGTCAATGGTTGAGTCACCGGCGGGAAAGCACATGGTTTTACAAGGAAATGCAAGAAACGTGTAACTCACTTGTCGAGACCGTAATGTCGCTCTGGCAGGATAAGGAGGTCAATGGTTGAGTCACCGGCGGGAAAGCACATGGTTTTACAAGGAAATGCAAGAAACGTGTAACTCACTTGTCGAGACCGTAATGTCGCTCTGGTACGATAAGGAGGTCAATGGTTGAGTCACCGACGGGAAAGCTCATGGTTTTACAAGGAAATGCAGAAATAAAAACCATTTCCTATCAATTAACAGCCGAGTTATTTTCTGGTTTTAGACAAACTCGAAACCAAATAACTAAAAACTTTACAAACAGATAAACAAGTCTGAATCCAATATGAAGCTATAATGTGTTATAGCTGTGAAATAGTTTCCAAGGAAAGAAACGCTAACAATGTTAGCCCCTACAAACTCCACCGATGTCTGCGCTACCACACAGAAATACACAGCCTTAAGAATATTTTATGCTTAAATTCAAGTTCTTTCAAGGTACATGATTTGGAAAAAAGCGAAGTATAGTAAATTGAGAAGATTCACGTAGTGGTGGTTCTAATAGTAGTATGGCAATTACCCAGAATCACTATTGGTGATATGAAGGTTAGCAAATGAGGGGCGTATAGATAGAATAGATAGAATGAAAGTAAAACATTAAAAATAACTGGCATATGGGAGGGGTAGAGCATCACAAGTACAGAAGGCGTTCCTAACGCGGGCACTACCTTTCCGGTCATTAAGAAGTGTCTACCTTCTTGTAAGATGAATTATAGGATAAGGTACTAGGGGATAAGAAGAGTGAATGACAGTCCAGAGAGGGGCCAGAGCATCACGAGTACAAGTCGCGTCCTTGAAGTAGGAACTGCCTATCGGGGTAGCAAGGAAAAGTTTACTTGTAACACCCTCTTGTGAGATGAATTATAAAACAAAGGTACTAAGGGATAAGGAGGATGAACGACAGTCAAGAGAGGGGCCATAGAACGCGAGTACAAGTCGCGTCCTTGAAGTAGGAACTGCCTATCGGGGTACCAAGGAAGAGTTTACCTGTTACACACTCTTGTGACATGAGGGGTTATAAAGAAGGGAAGTTGGGAATAAGCAGGATGAATGAGAGCCCAGGGGAGAGCAGATGATTACGATTACAGGTCGTGTTCCAGAGGTATGAGCTCTATCTGGGTCATAAATAAGTGTCCTCCTCCCCTCTCTTCTTCTTGAGATGCAATGTAAGAGAGGTGGAGTAAGCAGGATAAAAGATGACTTTATGGCACCTCGTGTCTTGGTCACTTACCTAAAAAATAAGTACGGCTTCAACCGGAGTGAAGAGAGGACCCTATTCGCACCTGGTCTAAGCATAATAATCCCACCTGGTACAGCGAAACCCGGAAAGGGAGATCATTAGTCGTATTTACCTCAACGGTGGATAATTTAAGCAAATAACAAAGGGTAGCAATGGCCTTATAGTACAAGAAGAAATAATTGACGACAAATTGGTCGCGAAGAAATTTTACGATGCCTTTATTGCATTAAATATAAAATCACGGCAATTATCCTGTATCAAAGGCGAAAGATGCACTTCAACTAACGAGTTGAAAACTCAACGGCGAGGACTTCAAAGGCTCCATTAAAATGGAGTTGAAAATCATTTTCCAGATTTTTTTCTACGCCCCTAAATGATTCCCTTATTTGCATTGATATTAAGTATAAGAAATAATTGGGTATTAGATACAAGGTCGGGAAGGGAAAGGCTATTGAGTCTGGAAAGTTAAGTAAAACGTCCAAACAGTAAATTGGACGAATTTCGTCTGCGTTGAAAACATCGTCTTTATAAATCGTGTTTAACAAGACGGTGGCGTTCAGTAGCAGGTTTGTAATAGGGTGGAATTAGTGGGTAAAGAAGAGAACGGAAAGAGGCAAAATGACATGAGATGAAGAGAGTGAGAAGAGGAACGAGTAAAACACGAGACTGAAAGGAAACAGAAGAATCTGGAGAGTTACAGGAAAGAAATACTGAAAAAGAAAGTAGATGAATTTGGAAAAAATATCGTGGGTTAGAAAAATAACAAAATTTGGATAACAAGCCTTTCCCAACGGTGGGGAAGTTTTGTATTTTACAGCGGGCAACCGGAAGCACTTCTGATTTATGATTTACAAAATTAAAATACATTTTGACTGCACGTTCATGTTTATAGTGATGGGGATATGTTACGCCTGCCTTAGAGGTTAGGTTTACCCAAACCTACCCTATCCGAGAGAGTTAGGGGTAGGAGTTAGGGTACCCTTCACTATCCGCTACTAATACCATATCCTTCATTCTGGAAGGAAAAGAAACGGATACCTTTCCAATGACAACCTGCAACGTAATGGTTATTTTTCGTCTTCCCAGACTAACATGTTCGTTAGTACAAGATGCTAGAATAACTACAGGGTAATTCCATAAACGTCATAAGTTAACACTCACAATAATAAAACCTTCATTAGACGAGGTTTTTAATGTTATACCATTTTCGCAGTACTTGCATTGGAGTAGCGGTTTTAAGGCCTATCGAATTACCTAGGGCTATTTAAGGCCTACGTATAATTTCCCATCGCAATTTTACAATATTATTCTTAAATTGATGTCAAAATTTCCCACCCAAAAAAATCTACGCCCTTTCTTATCACAAGATGTGTATTCATTTCTTTATAAGTCCATTAGAGAGTTGGTCTTTTTACATACATTACCCTCCCCTATAGCTTTATCAGAAGCTTTATGTCCCTTTAACCACGCCTATAATAACAATCCTTGTATAGCCTTCGAGACCGATAGAGAGGAAGAGAGAGAGAGATAGAGAGAGAGAGAGAAAGAAAAGTGAAGAGTTATACCTACATAAACAGGGAAGTGAAATGGAAGAAATGAGGGTGAAAGGGGAGAAAATACAGTGAATAAATACTACCAAAAAAGTAAATGAAGATGAAGAAGTACTGTGGGCAGAATTATATAAAATTGGGCTTAAAAAACGTACGCACTGGCGGTGAAGTTTTTGTATTTTACACCGGGCAACCTGACGCACTTCTGATAAATGATTTCCAAAATGAAATACATTTCAAATTCACGTTCATATTTCTTGCGGGCGGGGGATAAGTCTAACCCCACATTTATATATACGTAGAATTATTTATTTCTTCTTTCTCAAAATCAATTTTTTATTTACTATTTTTCTGTTACAAATCGTTCTATATTACTTCCCCTATTTTTTTCCTAGACAGGTGGTGTAGAGGGAGGGAACATGTTATGGACAATAAAGCTTCTAGACCCTTTTCTCCCCTATCTTATACAGCCCTTACAAAGCAGAGGTTTTTATACCCCTACCTTAATCTTATCTAATTTCACAACCCTTTCTCCGTAAGTGATAAAAGCCCGACCAGCTGATCGTTTTAAAGCTACAGAAAACAAGTAAGCAATTCAACCATTTGTCCAATTACATTCTTACCATTTGTTTCCTGGATAATTTATAGTTTCTTACACCGTTAATTGTCAATTTCTTATTTAAACCTTACATATGTATACCATTCAGTAAAACAATAATTTATTTAAAACCCAAACAGAAATGCAATAGAAATGTTGAAAGAGCGTTTCTTCACAACCACAAAGACGGACAGCATCAAATAATATTTACACACAACGCAAAGTTTACATTTTGAATTTCGTTTTAGATTTCCGCATTTCTCTTATTATTGACATTAACAATTGTAGTAAAAATGATATTAATTAGAAAAAAATAATCTTTTTCTTTTAAAATATTAATAACTTTTAAAACATTTACAATTTTGCATAAAAAATGTAATAATTTTTAAAACTTTTCAAGGCAAAATGTGAATGTAACAACCTCCCGGTTTTGAGATTATTCCTGCTAAACCATCGACATCTAGGATATTGCATGCAGAGCGACTGCGGCATAGGTCTAGGTGCCCCCCTCCCCACGAAACCACTTTGTACGGTATGTGTAGAATTTCCTCTTACTTCATTTTGTAACCCCCAACACTGCAGGAATATGCTATAAACGCATACAAACCATAATTTTCTGAATGGCCTACATCTGTATAGCATTAAGAATCTTTTAAGGTGCTTTCTTTTATTTCCGGAGGTAAATTTTAATTTTAAAAACAAATCTAGATTATCATTATTTTAAATTAAATTTTGTAGTTCTTCAATAAACAAGTTGGTCTAATATAAAGAAAACATTCTAAAGTAAATTCTTACTTGGGTCAACATAAAAAATTCGTCTTAGTTGCTTTTTATTAATTAATTACAATTAATATAAATTAAGTAACATAACCTATAACTAAAACAGTTTTATATCACGTAACCTTAATCACAAAAATCACCGGTTTTATAAAATAATGATAAAGTTATCATATATTTTAAGCAAAATGGAACGAAATGGTTATATTGCATACATTGCCAGTTTTGTGAAAAGTTTTTCCCCCATATAACAAGAAATTAATTCCTTAAGTTCAAATAATGAATTATTATTTTTTTAAACTGTATTAACGTCAAGTGTTATCCACCACAAGTTTAATATATGCATTTAAACTTGTGGATGAATAGGAAGTATTTTATTAACGATTGAAAATTTGTAAAAGATATAGCCTACATAATGAGAGTGGGAACCAATAGAATGAATTGAAAAAGGTACACTAACTCAAACTGAATGTTAGCAACTGTTATTGAATAGCCATATCTTTTTAAAGAATACATTTTTAAAGAAACACGATTTTAAAAATTCATTTTTATTAGTCTAATAATTAAAAAGTATGGTTAAAAGCGTTAAAATCATCTTCCAAAAATTTATTTAAATGCTTAAATAATTTGAATGAGGAAGTACGCATGTTGTTCGTGTAAAATAAAATACATTTAGTTATGATCGTATCTCGTGTGATAAATTAAAAAAAAATTTAATATTTCAAAGTTTACATCTTCAATTTGTATATAATATACGTAAATTATTGAAAAATATCAACATATTATGAATTCATTCAAGTCTACATAATTTCCAATTAAAATAATTTAAATAATAGCCTTTTAAAATGTTTCAAATATTTAAAGACAAAGGTAAATTCTATTTAATCAAACGTATAATTTTAAATTATTATTATTATATTAATTATTTATAATTGTTATTGAGTTGTTATAATATTATTTAATTTTGCTGAAGTAAAATTTTTGTATACAAATCAAATAAGATTAAACTTGCTAAAATTACAGAACTGTTTTTACCTTGAAATAGCAGCGGTAAAATCAAAACACAGGCGATGTGGTCAATCATCACTACTTTTTAGGCGCACCACAATTTTCAAGCGTTTTCTTCAACCCAATTTCACCGTAAACACTATTACATCATAAATAAGTCAACTCACTGTTTTATAAACACTGCACCAAACACAATCCGAAATCGTCAACTGTAACACAAACGAACGGAATCCGGCCCCTACTGATGGCAAAGGCTCGCGCGACACACTGAATGAAGACAGCGCTAGAATTTTGAAACGCCGGAGCCGCCATGCGCGCGCGCATCCGTGACCCCCCACCACCGGATCGACTAACGTCCTACTGGTTGCATGCGAGTTATCAAGATAAGAGATGAGGATTGCATTACAACGCACGGATCTCTCAATACAAATATCTGGCTTTATTTTATTCCACGCGTCGGTTTAAAGCGCCTACAGGCGGTAACAGAACTGGAAATCTTGAAGATTATACGGGTTTGTTTGTTACTAGGATTTACTGGCTCTAATACGAACAACAATAAGGGTTGCATTAGACACCCCTGTGTTAAGGCCATCATACACTATTATTGCCTATCGCCTACCTGGTCTATGATATAGCATGGCTACAGACTTGCACCAGTATTTAAATCTTTACATATACTTTACAAAAAAAATGTTTATTAAATCAGAAGCTTCACATCTAAGACGCCATTTTAACGTTTATTAACAATCATTTTGGTAATTAAACCGATGTGATATGGCGAAAGATATATATCTAACCTTACATCCTCATAAATGAAGGAAGTTTATCAAAAATCTTCCAGCGATGCACCAAAATTTTAAACTTTTTCCATAAGCAAAACAACGCTCTATAGAAATACGCGAAGCCTTACACACTCAATGTTTCTTTTAAAAACAAAGCACTATATTCCTCTACATTTAAATAAAGCTCCATAACAGTATAATCAACCGTTTGTATACATATTATAGGTATGTATAAACCATAAAAAAGTAAAATAAAAATTTCAGTATTTTAGTTCGAATGACTGCAAAGATATTATTCATCGAACCTGGTAATCTAAAATGTTGTAAAAAATATTGAAAAAATAATAAACCTTTTTTTAAATGCCCCAAAATTAAAATTTTTAGAACACTCAAATATAACTCTCTCCACAACCTTATGCACAAGTTTTCCTTATGAAACATAGGATTTTTAATATATTATAATATATTGTACTTACAAAACGTTCGACTAAGTTATATTGATTAATAAATAAATAATTATAAAGTATGATGGCGTAGACTAACCGGTTAACAAATGAAGTGTAACAAAGCCTATCAATACGCTTTATATAGAAAGAGACTTTACCAGCATTTCTTTATTAAAACTTTACATAATTCTTAAAAAACTATTATTATAAAACTAGACGCTCTACATCTAAGACACCATATTGAAGTTCCAAAGATCCTACAAAAGATATTTATCTAAGCATGTAAAAATCTCTCAGTAATGAAGAAACAATAGTCAAACCTGTTGCTGATGCCCCAACATTTTAATATTTCGTAATAAGCAAAACACCGCTCTAGAAACCCTTCCACAACCCTAAAGGTTTCCTTGTAAAACAGGACAGCTGATGCCCCAACATTTTAATATTTCGTAATAAGCAAAACACCGCTCTAGAAACCCTCCCACAACCCTAAAGGTTTCCTTGTAAAACAGGACAGCTGATGCCCCAGCATTTTAATATTTCGTAATAAGCAAAACACCGCTCTAGAAACCCTCCCACAACCCTAAAGGTTTCCTTGTAAAACAGGACAGCTGATGCCCCAACATTTTAATATTTCGTAATAAGCAAAACACCGCTCTAGAAACCCTTCCACAACCCTAAAGGTTTCCTTGTAAAACAGGTCAGCTGATGCCCCAACATTTTAATATTTCGTAATAAGCAAAACACCGCTCTAGAAACCCTCCCACAACCCTAAAGGTTTCCTTGTAAAACAGGACAGCTGATGCCCCAACATTTTAATATTTCGTAATAAGCAAAACACCGCTCTAGAAACCCTCCCACAACCCTAAAGGTTTCCTTGTAAAACAGGACATTGTATACATTCGAATATATTTTCATCCCGTTATAATTACAAACTGACCAATTACAAAAGGTTATAAATACAAAAAAAATAAAATTTCCAATATTTTCACGCTTGAGTGACTTTGAAAAGATATTTATATCTGGAGATCTAAAATATCCCAACAAAGATGGGAAAAATAATAAAATTTAAAGAGAAAGCCAAACAAATTATTTTAAAAAAATATTAAAATAATTATATTTTAAAACATATTTTTATAACTTGAGTTATTTTTATAAAATAGAGTATATTTTTTTTGCTGTAATATAGAGACCCTACTTGCAAAGTACTCGGCTAAGATAGATTTATAAATAAAAATAATAATAATAAAGATCGGTAACGTAGACTAGCCGATTGACAAATGAAGTACCCCGATTCTGGTATACTAGATTACACAACAGGCACCCGTGTTCACCTCATGAAAAAATGACAGCCTAGTATGTTACTATTTTTTATTTTCTTTAGAAAACTAAATCTGTTAAACCAGATAGCTACTTTGTAGCTTTATTTTAACTTAATATTATTTTAACTAAATATAACTTATCGCTCTGTTTTATAAGTAACCCTTTTTAAGGTTTATGAAGTTTGTGTAGTTTGTGAATAAGGTTTATTATTTTTGCGTTCCTTTTGTTATTCTGTATCTCCAGTAACAAATGCGTTTGCAATATCTTTTACTTCTGATCGTTATACTCGTTAATAGCGAGATTCCTAATGGAAGCTAACCGGTTGACGGAGTCACGTGGTCTTCATTTGTAACATAATACCGTGTGTTGCATTGCCGAAAACAATATGAAACAATTCACAAATCAATCCGTTAGCTTTCATTAGGAAAATATATTTATAAGTTTTTCAGTAATTAAATCTAACCTATATAACAATAATTGTGTTACTTTGTAGCTACAATTTATAGTAATAATTTAATAAGGTTAAAATTGTTTAAAGTTTTATGAGTGAATTTTTTTATTGTTTAAGTTTTTTTCAATTTTTTGTTGTCAGTCACAAGTTTTATTATATTTCCTATGTTCCTGAGGTCATCTTACACGTCCTGGTAAATATTTGTAGCAATATCGATAAAGTGTAAAATCGATTCATTTTGATACGTTTTCACGTCGTGCTGCCGGGATCTACATAAATATACTGAATTACTTTCCTCGAGTCAACACATTGATTTCGTACGGTGACGTGAACGTGTGACTGTAAAAGTAGTCATTAGTAATGAGTGTGCTCCGAAACTTTACCTATGAATGGAAGGCGGAAGGAAACTGTATTCGTGCATTTCTGATAAAGGGCGCAATTATATTAATGCGACTGTTCGTACCTGTTGCAGACTGGTCCCCGGATATACGAAATGTCTTGAATGTTGAAATTGCTGTCAAAGCGTTGAAGAGAAGGGCTGATGATTGATGGCAGGATCTCCTTCTTGCATCGTAAGCGTTTGACACACTTTTAGCAAAGGGGAGGCAAGCACACTGCCTTCAAATGTAGCCTCAAACGTACTTGATAACTTTGTGAAAATAAAACCACTTTCTATTTTCCTTTTCTGCCGTACACGTGGCTACAAGTCCCAACCCTATTTTAGGCCGATATTTCATTAGTTTTAGAGTGTCCAGTTTCACTGTAACTGATCGTTACAGGTTTACGATCTCGAGTATTTTATCGTATCCCGTCGTTGTTATATTCAGATCAAATCGCGATACTTTATGTTTTGTGTACCAAAGAAATGCTGAGATATTAGGCTTAAACTTTTATGTAGAGTATAAAAAAACTGGATGTTACTACAACATAAATTCAGATAACTATGTAAAAGAATGGCTAACCAATTGGTACCCAATTTGCAGTGTAAGGCCGTATTGGTAATAGACAATGTAAAATATCACACTACTCAAATTGATAAAGCACCTACATCTAACATTCGACAAGGCTAAAGGATTATTCCTTAAAGAAAGAATTATTTCATTTGAGACAACATTGTTGATACCTCAGCTATACGAAGGTATTTTAGAACATAAGCTACAGTGTGTCAAATATTTATTGTACAGCATATAGTAGAAAGTCTTAGTTACTAATTACTACCCAACGCCCACCCTTGGCAGGTCAGCCTTTGGCGGCGCGATGACCAGTAGAGGCGGAATACTGTCTGTAGTTGTCTTCTTCTTCGTCCTCAGAGTTGACTAATAGGGCCGGTCACTGGGGTAGGTGGGCTGCGTTCATCCTGGAGTGTCGGCACAGCGTACAGGCTGTATCTGTGCTTCACCCGATGAGGTGCAGATGAGCTGCCAGGTAGGCAGTTCTAAACGCAGCTACTGCTACTTATCTAGCCAAGTTTCGGGGTATGGGAGAGTATATCAGCTTGGAACCATTCTTCCCTATGCTAGCTTGCCTGTTGCGTGTTATGGTCCAGTTGTTTACAGCTAAGTGGATTGCGGTCTTTGCAGAAGGGTAGGGATGAGTGCAAGGTGGTTGCTGGAGAGCAGTGCCGTTTTTCGCGAGAACATCGGCCTTTTCGTTCCCTTCCACGCCAACATGGTTTGGGATCCACTGCAGGTGTAAGGTCCAGCCACCTTCTATTATGTTGAAGAGTCTTAATCGGCATGCAGTTGTTTTCTTGCAATCAGTGTACTTGCTGTTTAAGAGTGCAATTATTGCAGTTTTTGCAGTCTACTAGAAATACAGCTTTTTGGTTCTGTTCCAAGTCTTCTAACCTTTTTGCTGCCTCATGAATTGCAGCAATCTCCCCATCATAATTTGTGAGAGGTGCCCCTTTCACATATAGTAGAAAGAGGGTCAAATTGTGTTGCGGCGGCCTCCATATCATCCTGACTTAAATCCTGTTTAGATACTATGGACAGGTGTAAAGAATTATGTTGCTTCGCACATTACATTTAAAATATCTGACGGGAAGGAACGTTTTCTTTAATAACTTCTAAATACTAGAAGGCAAAATGAAAGCACATTAGAATGACAGAAGATGAGTATATCGCAAAGGAGTCAGATAACATCACAGTGTCCTATCATTAGTCTGAATGGTGCCAGGGAAGACGATAAAGAATCGGGCGAGGATTCAAGCGTCATGTCTGGGGTTGAGGAATCATAAAATCAATTACACCCCAGTGATACGATGAAGGAAAACACTCATTTATTGATATTCGTGGATCGAGTAGCAAAGTATAATATAGGGAACTATAATATGAAACAATCAGTAATCTATTATGAGGTATAGTACTTATATTACACTAATGTAGATTTGACAAGGCGGAAAGGCCACTATAAATATTATTTGATTTGTCATATTAACCAGATCATTCGCGTAATGTTTATGCTGCTAATAAAACAACGTCCGTCTTCTTCATTGAGTGTAGATTGCCGTTTTAGAGAGTCGCTATTAACTTTACCTTCATAACTTGTTCCTGGCTGAAGGAATAAGCAACAGAAGTTTTGAAAAAAATTATTTATAGCAGTTTTTTAAGCGACCGCAACGCTTGCAATTTCTTAACAGTGGCGTTTGATGCAACACGCACTACAAAAACCAATGTTTTTGAATAGGGTTAGTACAGGTTTTCTATAGATCGGTTTCGCGCCAGCTTACGAATTACCAGCTATACATTTAATTAGAACCAATACCCTACAAAATGTCCTGAAAAATATCGATGCTCACTGAGCGGTTGCAATAGCTAGGGGACGATGCTATACATTTCTTTAATTTTAATTCCTATAATACGTTATATTTTATGAGTATATAATAACTTCTCTAAAAATTGTGTTTCTGTATCTAATTTTTGGAGAAATATGTGGTGTTATTTTTAATAAACAATATTATAATTGAAGACACCTCTGAGGGACCTTACTGTTTAGAGCACTTGACCTTCGTACTCTCATCTTAACCCTATCGAAGGATTTTCTTAGCGGATTCTCTTTGAGGTAGCCTTGTACCCTCCGCTGATGTCTTGATGTTCTCTATTGTTACTACATCATTGTCAGACCACTTCCTTCCAGTGAACCTCAGAGCAGGGCAGTCACAGAGCAATGAAATGGGTTTTCCTCTTGATCCTCGTCGCACATCACGCATCGAAAGGACCCCTCAATTCTGAAATGAAACCAATTTGGATTCTCGTGACATGTGACCACATCCACCATTGTTGTAAGTTTAGCGATACTTAGGGAGGGTATTTCCTTGCCCGCAAGTGTTCTGAGTATACCTTCAGAGCTTTGGACAAGACACATATAATTATTTCTTACCTTATAATAAATAAATTTCTCGGCATAATTACTAAAGGGAATGTCTATTAACTTTTTTAAATATTAATTTTTTCGCGTGTATTTACAGTTTCAAATAGCAACTTTTGTTTTAAACAAAAAGGGAAAAATGCCTTTTCCACCATACAGAAATACATTTCTGATGCAAAGATTGGCAACTTAGTATAATTTCAAGCTACCCGTATACCCAAGTTATGATTCTCCTAAACGTCCTAGAACGAAAGTAATTTTCTTCTCCAGGTTGTCAAAAAAACAATTGTGTACCAATTCCAAGCTATATTCCTACCGTTTATAATCCAAATATCTCAACTAATCTTTATACATCACTCAGTGAAAGATGGCCTCCAGTTTAAAGCTATATCTTTACAGAAAGTTATTTTTATACTTTCTATGACAATTATCTCATTCAGAAGACATTTCAGTCGGTCACTTCTGAATTAGATGTGCTTTAAGGACTTTGAGCTATAAACGTTTAAGTGTCCATTAGTAACTTTATAAATGAAAAATCCATTTTCATGGAAAACTAAGTGAACAGAGAAACGTTTATGAAGAATCAAAGCAATCCCGTTCTTTAGATGAACTGTTTCATCCATTACCAATAACTGTGATCTATAAAAGAGATTCCCACTATTACTATATGAAACAATATTTGCCACATGTGTGTTTAGGTATTCTATGTGTTTCATATATGAATGCAGTGGTTTAATCCAAACTCATGCATACAAAAAGCACAAAACACTAACGGACAATAGGTAGATAGTGTCACCAGTGGTTGTTCAAAGTCATTGTTTCAGTTAATTAACAAATAGATACAAGCGTTTACAGAGCATAGCGTTATCTGCGTCCAACAAAACCTGATTTATCTATAATATTGTTGTTTTATTTTTTGTTCCATCTATCTTAGGCAACTTATATATCTATATAATAATTTTTTTTAGAAAAATTGTATTAAATGCCCATTTGCATTTTAAGGGAAAACTGCGAGTTATGATCCATGACTCATTCTACGATCAGATGGTTCTATCAAAGCATCAAACATTTCACGCTATAAAACAAAGTTATCCTTTCTACATAGGGTTATGTTTGTATCATCCTAAACCTTCGTATATTACGTTTTAATTATTACATTTTAAATTTGGATTTAAAAAATATAATTATTGGAATCTTTAGGCTATAAACTCATTTAAAATTAATTATGGGAATTATTAGGATATCATTAGATTTTGTAATTTATTACTTCGCAGGTTTTTTAAACCTTGATGCAGATTTTTTAGAACAATCGAAAGTGAATCATTTTAATTTTTTTTTAAATTTAAGTAAAGTAGAGTCTAGAAACTCCGAGTATCGATATTTTGAGCTTCCTTTAAATTTACGCCTATTTCTATTTGATCCTATTTTATCTATTAGAAAGAAAATGATGAGTCAGGTATGGAAAAAATGAGTCGGACTACTAAGACATGTATATATAAATACTGTATGTAAAGGAAATGAACCAGGCTTCCAATATATGTTCATACAAAGCTATATATAATTATTTAGTGCATTTTTAATTATTGTAATAGGGCCATTAAAACACCTATTTTTTTTAATGCACAGGAACGTACTTCCGTGTAATCTGATTGGGTCTCGGGCCCATCTATCTCGAATAATCAGGACTGTACTGTAAATAAAAACAGTGGATATTATTAACATAATTTAGCAATACTGAATTATTTATTTTCTAAAGAGCAAAAAAACTTATTATATAAATATTGATAAATCTGTTAATTTTAGTATTTAAAGTGATACAAAAAGTATGAATGTTTCTGTTATCATCGTTTATGTGGAACGAGTACCATCATACCCTCGTTCCTAGGTTTTATCTCAACCACACGATAACGGTTATCTAACCTAATGGGTGCGCTCGTTGCTACCAAGGAACATTAAAAAATAACGCTCTTTCCTTTTTTTAAAACCAACATTTATCAACAATTATTGGTAAAACTTAGCATCTCCCAAACTCAAATGGTAAGATCCGAAAACTCATGTCTTACTTTTAAAATCCTTATATTTTCCAAATCATGTTTCTAATTCCAAGACCTACCAACTATAAATGTTAAATGTTCGGACGCTTCTGTGATCATCAATCACTTCGAACTTTACCTCCATACACTTGGAAAGCCTAAAGTTTTACCTCAGAGATACGGTAATATCGTAGGAGGCTGGCCTAACCTTAACGGACGCTCTTGTTGCCAGCAAGAGTAAAATGTATAAACGTGTAAATACAAAACTGATAACAGTACTAAACATCTGTTAACTTCACGAGAATCCCCGATACATTCTCTATTAGTAGATGTATTTACATGAATATTTTTTCAAAAATAAGAAAAAAATTATTACTTATAACTTTTATAGGTTGTTGGTGAAAAACCACATTTTTTTATAATACGTTCATTTGGATCCACATCCTTCAATCCCGTAAATAAATAACTTTTTTAGCAAGTAAAAATCTTCGCGTGACGTCATTGTTGTGTAACGCTTCACTTTATAAAACTCTCTTAATATAATTTTCTCGCTACACTTTTCTTGCTAATGAATGGAATCTGTTTCGATTAGAACTGACCGCTTCTGGAACAAACAAACCGATTCCACGGCGCTATGAATAATGAATGAATTGTTTTAAGCTGAAGCCAATAATCAGCTCTAGGACTGAGTCTCCAGCGCTGCCTGGCTATATTGCAAGAGCCACTTTACTTATTGGCTTTCTTCCATTTTCCTTTTGTCAGGAAGACAGCCTATCTGCTCCTTCCATTATTTATTATTAAGTGCCTTTCACGTGAATGCATTATATAAAGCGTAAAATTAACCCTAAAAAGTCGTTTGTTATAAATTCTGTAAAATTTATAATTTTTAAACAAACAATTTTGCTAACAATTTAATAAGTCTAAAGTTTAAAATTAAATTATGTCAAATATATTGTTACATTTTAGAAGTAAAAATAGTGGTGTGTGTGTGTGTGTGTGTGTGTGTGTGTGTGTGTGTGTGTGTGTGTGTGTGTGTGTGTGTGTGTGTGTGTGTGTGTGTGTGTAATGGAGTAAAATATGGAGAGAAAGACAGGAGTTTATAATAGGAGTGAAAAAGAGAAAGGGGGAGAAGGATTGAGGTACAGACGAGGTAAAGGAAGAAAGAGCTGCAGGAAGAGAGTGAAAAAAGGAAGAGAAGTATGTAAGAATTAGGTAATGGAAATAGAAATGATGGACAAATGAAATGGAGAATAAGAAAGAGAGAGAAAATGTTGAAACAGAGAGAGATACAAAGAGGGCGGATTGTGTTTGTACCTCAATCCATGCACTTGGACAAAGGAATTGCGTTTAAGTACCTAAACAACACACCGTATGACCGAAAATAAAATGAACTGAAATAATTTATTTATGACAATCACAAAAACAACGCATAGAGCTAAGAAAAAACTCTGGAAGGTAATTATTTTTTCCCCCAAAAAATACCAAGTTTAATTTTGTAACAAATGCATTATACAGTTTTTAAATATAATAACAACATCTGTGGTGATGCCAACATATTCTCCCAACTAAACTAAGTGAGTAACATATAGTATACTGAACCTAGCCGTTCATCATAGTACTGGAAGGATAGGAATAGCTTACTCTCTTGTCTGGTCTTACACTCGCCATTTACTAAGGGCAATGTAATCCTAATGGCAGATTTATAATGGTAACACTTGAAGAGTAATATAACGACAAACACAAAGGTAATAAGTGGATATCATTTCATTTCAAATGGTATAAACAGAAATTGTTTAGAGTCAATTCCTATGAGGGCCAAAAAACAAAACTATTAATTTAGTTACTTTTTATTAAATATCTAAAATAATATAAATAATGTAACATACGCTTAAAAACTGCTGCTTTGCCACATGACGTTTAATATAGGCCCTTCAATTAGCTGTTTTATGAAACCATATGTTATCACTTATTTCAAGCCAAATGGGAGAAAATAAAAAAAATTGCATACCTTCCACTTATTGTGAAAACGTTTCTCCGTTATGGAACTAAAATTATGTTATTAAACTTAATTAATGTAATAATATTTTAAGAAAAAGTTTTAACATCAAGTGTCATCCACTACAAGTTTAAAATAATGTATTTGAACTTGAGTGGTTGAATAAAGAGTATTACATTAATGGTTCAAATTTGAACAAGATGTATATAATTATATATATGTATATATATATATATATATATATATATATATATATATATATATATATATATATATATATACATATAAGGAGAGTGTAAAGTATAAGGAACAATTGAAAAACTGAAAATAAAATTTTTAAAAGAAGATCGTTATCGCATACCTATGCTTGACCAAAAGTAGCTCAATTTAGCGAATAAAAGTATCAACTCGAGCAAGGATTCGATTAGTCGAAATCTAACCCCAAGCAATGTTAAAAAAATTAGATAGGAAAAAAAGATTTTGCAAAACTAAGCTCTAAGGTAGGGGATACTTTTTTTATTAAAAGTCAAGAATAGAAAAAGAAGCACAACATGTATACAAAGAATTTCATAATTGCGAAGAATTTATTATTTCAGTACAAATAACGACACTTGTAATTCTTTATACACTCATGCCCTACTGTTCTTCTCCCAGGCCGTAAAGTGTACAAGAATATGTAGCGGATAGGTGTAACCACGAAATATCGAGTCCTACTGAAACCTGTTATCCACCATAAAAACATAGTGATGTCTGACCATTCTGGAATCCGACTCAGATAGAATGACAGCTGTCAGAGAAGATCTATAGCATAAAGTGAAGTAGTGAAAACATCCTCGGGATTCAAATTAGCCATATTCTTTTGAATTAAAGCAAGTTGAAATGACGTAATCTTAACCGAACGCTGACTTCAAAATAAACCTCCTGTAGCTTTGTACTTTGCGTCGAGAGCATTTGACACAAACATTTCCTGAAAGAGATATTTACAAACGAAATCAGATATAAAGCTTTTCAGTTTTACTCACAAGGACCAACTATCTCGCTTTGCTAGTGCTTTAAAGAGTTTAGGATTGTAAGGAAGCTTCAAGTTCCCTTTGTTTAATGTTTTAGTCTGACAACTTGCCTTTATTGGTTGCGTCTTTGAAGTACGAATCCAGTTACATTGGTCTCTACAACTTAAGTGTCATTCGATACTCGTTAACGAACAAGTGTTAGTCTGGGACAGTTGTGGCACATTTTGCCTAATAATGTTGATAGCGTTTTAGGTGCACGATACAAGCCGCATATCAAACCTGTATTTACAGAAATATTAAACGTAATTTACAGGCGTTTTCTGTGTTGTACTACAATCGAAAAATATTTTATCAGGACCATTTCTATTATTTTTCTGCTTTTTGGGAACCTTTTAAAAGATTAGTTTTAAGCAAAAAAAAAAACATATTTATGTGTTTCGTATTAAACTCCAAAAGAGGATGTTACAGTTTATTGAAGTGTCATGTATTATATTAAAAACAGTTTAACGTCAATTTATCTACTCCAAATTGTGGAAAAAAATTTATAAAAAATAGTAAGATAGGTCTATGTAAGGTACCAGCCGAGGTAAAATTAATGTATATATATATATATATATATATATATATATATATATATATATATAGAGAGAGAGAGAGAGAGAGAGAGAGAGAGAGAGAGAGAAAGAGATGGACGGATGGATGCATGGATGGATGGGTGGATGAACGGGCGGGACGGGACGGGACGAGATGGGACAGACAGATAGCCACCTGAAAAAATAGATAGATAGATAGACAGATCGATTATTCGATAGATGGATGGAAAAGTTGCACACTCACACGCACACACACACCACAATATTTCCCTTCTTAATCGAATATAAACCTATACTATACAAACCATATTATTGTGGATTTTGTTTTTAGCTTTTTTGATTTCATTTATGGTTCTTGGGATTGCCTTTTTCTTTGACTTCTTCCGATTTTATTTAAAACAAGGTAGAGCAGAAACCTGAATGCGTGGATAAGACGTACGTATTGATATAGAATGCGAAAATAAAAGTAGAGAGGAGCATTTTCGTCCTCCCAAAGGAATTGTTTAGGAAATGGAATTCCGTATCGTTGACAAGTAAACTTCGCCATTTTTGTATTGGAACCACCTAGATAGGCTACAGTTTTTTCCTCCTGAATCTTCCATTCATTTGTGAATAGTTCTTTTCAGTAAAAATTAAATCAAAAACTTATAATAAATTCACAAGATACCTTTTTTTTTAAAAAAATGAGTGGTTTCTAATTCAATAAACCCACCGTAGAAATTAGTTTGTTTCATTATTTTTGTAATTCCGGGCACGTTTGTGTGTAAATATTTTATCATCGGAAGGTTTATTTGTTGATGTTTAATACTTCAAAGTTTTAATGATTCGAATGTCATTAAAACAAATCCACGTAAAATATTGATTAAAATAGGAGAAAGCAAACATTATCATTTAACAGGAATGTGTAACGAAGGACTTCAGTAACTAAGTCCAAACGTTAAAGTCCATCACTGAGTAAACGGTAAAGAATATTTTAAGACGTTCTATTGATCCTATCAACGCAAGCTATGATTAAACACTAACCTAACTCCATATGACCCGGATAGCTGGCCTGAGCAACCGGGCGGGTCCAGGGGTGGCGGATAGTGGAACGGCCTACAGATATGTAGGTTACTTGTGAATAAGGATTCCGGAACGTTTCTGAATAAGCAGGCCTGGACCAAGGCAATGGTTCAAAGGTGAGGAATTATCCCTCCTCGTCAGTCAACCGGTTGGGTGTGGTAGAAATAACTGCTCTGACTGGGGAGACTGGGGTAGTTGGGAATTAAGTCCTCACAATGCTACTTTCACCTCCCAGGTGAACCAAGGGCAATGCGGTAGTGAAGTATGGGCGGCAAACTACCCTAACGACACAGTTGTAACAAAAGAGAGTAAAGCAGGCTGTTCGCTCCATGAGCAACAGTTAATAATGTCCAGAACTTGGGGTGGGCTTCAAGGTCAGTGACTGAATACCCAATCCAAGGTGGAAGGCATCGTGGCGATGGATGAATGGCTGCAGGGTATATAAAATGCAGTCGCACACGATCCCCTTGAGGAACCAGACAAAACCTCATTGTATATTGTCTTGCCAGGGCAGTGGGGGCTCTGCTCTGGTTGACCGTTCTTTCCCCCATACTCGTGGGAAGCTAATGGACCAGACAAATACAAAAACTGATTTTGAGACTGCACAGACAGCGGGAGCCAATGAGACGGCAAACCGTGAGTCTTTAGCAGATGTGTCAACGGCAACCACCACTGCGGGTGCGTGGGCGGGTACCAAGCTGCCGACTGCAGTAAACCAGTGAAATGGCTGTAGAGTTGAGCACGCATTCTCTACGGAGAAAGGGTATGAGTGGAGCGGCCAAAAGGCGGCTCCAAAGAGATCAGGCGAGAGCAGCGGGAGGGCCAATAATCCTGAGAACAAAACGAAGGGGAGGCCAAAACCGAGCCGAGCTTGTTAAAGTCCAGGGCTTGGATGTTGTTAGGGGGGTGGTGCAACAGGTGGGAAGCAATCAACCAAGAGCACCAAACCCCAGCACGCCCAAAAGGCATAGGAGTTCGACTTCCAATCCCTCTCCAGGCTGTGGATGAGAAGCTGCTGGTGGGGATGGATGCTATCTCCCATCACACTTCGTGGGAAAGTACAGGTACCAACACTAGAGGTGAGGAACTTTTAGCTTATCTTAGCTCTAAGAATTTACTAGTCTTAAATCAGGGGAAAGAGCCGACATTTGTCCCTAGGGCCAGACGGGAGGTCCTGGACATTACGGTGGCATCGAACCAGATGGCTAGGTATGTACTAAACTGGCATGTGTCGGATAACCCAGCCATGCTTCGGCCAACCAGGGATCCAAGAAGAACAGACTGGGACTCTTACAGGAGGGAACTGGGTGTTCGGATTGAGGAGGCTGTATTGGAGTATGGTGGGAGGAGAGAGCTAGAAGACTCTGCCATATTGGTTGGCGAGGCGATAGTAGAGCCCTTTATTGATTACTACCCTCTCAGTGAGGAGAGAAAAGTAGGGGATCCATCATGGTGGAACATGAAGCTAGCCAAATTTCGGAATATCACCAGGAGACTCTTTAATAGAGCAAAAAAGAACGGTGAGTGGGACCAGTATAGGAAAACACTAACTGAATACAATAGGGCAATTAGAGAAGCACGCAGGAAGTCCTGGAAGGAGTTTTGTCAAAAGATTGCCGAAACTCGGGAAGGTGCACGACTCCATAAAATGCTCTCTAAGGACCCAGTTAACCCGGTGGGGATGCTAAGAACCCCATTGGGAAATGTAACAAAAACTGCAGGGAAAACTGTGGAAGAATTAATCAGAACACATTTCACTTGCAGTACTCTGAGGAAACTTGGGGGAGCAGACACTGAGCCAAACCCTCCACAAGACGTGGTAAGAGGGAGGACTGGGAAGTGGCAAGGAGGATAGTAACTCCACAAAGGGAAAGGTGGGCTATAGGCACATTTAAACCCTACAAATCTCCAGGTCCAGATGGGATCTATCCTGTGCTGCTGCAGCAGGGAATGGACATGCTGGTGCTGGTACTTACTAAATTATACAGGCTAAGCATTGCTCTAGGGCATATGCCTGCAGCCTGGAAATCTAGTATAATGTGGTCTTTATACCTCAGCCTACCGGTGACCAATCGGAAGGGAAAGGATACAGACCAATTACTCTCATGTCCTTTGTTCTTAAGGTACTTGAAAAATTGGTTGATAGGCATATTAGAGGTGGGGGGGGGGGGGTGCTTTGGCCATAAAAACACTGCATTGGAACCAGTATGCTTATCAACCGGGGAAATCCTGCGAGGGAGCTCTCCATCAAGTGGTTGGTAGGATAGAGCAAATGATCGCTAAGAAAGGTTGTGCCAATGGTGCTCGACATTGAAGGAGCTTTCAATAACCCCTCAGTGGAGACGATGGTAAATGGTGCAAGACGTCATGGAGTGGATGCGACTACTTGTGGCTGGATACGTTCCATGTTAACAAACAGAAGCATTTCTGTAGAGGTGGCAGGGGAGGTCAGAAGGGGGAGACAAGTCTGGGCTGTGCACAGGGGGGGGGTTCTCTCTCCTCTGTTGTGGTGCCTAGTGGTTGACAACCTTATTGAACTCCTGAATGAACAGGGATACTTCTGTCTGGGATATGCGGACGACATAGTTGTTCTGATCCTGGGCAGTATGCCTGATACAGTCCTTAAGGTAATCAAAAATGCTCTACGACTGATTGAAGAGTGGTGTAATAAGGAGAACCTTAGAGTAAATTCGAAAAAGACTGCTCTTATTAACTTCACCAGACAGCGAAAAGATCTGACGACCAGGATGCCTCGCTTGTTTGGTGAATACCTTGAGTTTGTGGGGGAGGTGAAGTACCTGGGAGTTACTCTGGACAGGAAACTCACCTGAACCCACATCTTGAGAGGACAGTTAACAGGCCCAAAAGGGTCCTGATGACAGTGAGAAGAATGGTGGGGACGAAATGGGAACTGAAGCGATCAATGTTGCACTGGATGTATCTGAGGCTGATAAGACCTATGATTACCTATGGAGCTCTGGTGTGATGGACAAAGGCCAACCAGGCACAGACAAGAGCTCAACTGAGCTCTATCCAGAGATTGGCCTGTCTGTGCACACTGGAAGCGATGTCAACTACACCTGGTGCAGCAATGGAGGTAATGCTTAACCTCCCTCCCCTTGAGCTTGTCCTTAGGGGAGAGGTGAAGCTGGCTGCACGGAGATTGCGTAACTCGAACAACTGGGCTAATGTCCCAGGTGTTTCGGGACATATGAGTAACGAGTGCGTGGTCAAAGAATCTGTCTTGGAGTTGGGCAGTGACCACCTTACTCGAACGTTTGCACCTGACTAGGCCCACCAAACTATGATGGAATGGTCTGGGTCAGTAACATCGGGAGCTCAGATCTGGTACACAGATGGCTCCAAGATGGACTTCCGCACTGGAGCGGTGCTGTATTGTAAAAACCCAAGGGTAAAACTAGTTTTTTTCCTTGGGGAGGCATACCTCTGCCTTTCAGGCTGAAATATTCAGGCACTAAACGGACATGTGGTCACCTCGGCCATAGTCAGGGAGTGCCTAAATAACCTGCAAGCCCTGGCAATATACAATCAAATCAAGATAGGTTGGGTGCCAGGGCATAGGGGAATATTTGGAAATGAGGCCGCAGATGCGCTGGCCAGAGAGGGGTCTCTGCCGGAGGTAGGTATTTCCAAATCCATGGTCAAGATTGCAGTGCGAAGGTGGATGGCTGAAAGACATTGTGAGCACTGGATCAGGGCTGAAGGAATGAGACACAGTAAGCTAACCCTTGGGAAACCTTCCTTGGGGCTGCAGGAGAGTCTCATCTATCTGTCTAGGCAGGAATTGAGGATAGCCACAGGTCTACTCACGGGACACTGTGGACTAAGGAAACATCTGCATAAAATGGGTATCTACAAAGATGAACCAGCGTGCAGATTATGCGAGCAAGAACTGGAGACTGCCACACACACATCATTTATAGATGTGAAGCACTTGCCGAGAGGCGCTTCAACCACTTTGGAGATAGTACAGCTCTGGAAGTGGATGCTAAAGGTAAAACACTAGTCAGGAAACTCCTAAACCTGGTAAGAGGGAAGGGGCTCTTTGACTAGATCAGGGAGGTAAGTACAATATACCTAAGGTAGCAGTGCTTCGGACTGCTTAAACCCACTCCCAATAAAAAAAAAACTCCATATGTAGTTATCTTCACAGTTTACTTTCAACATCGCCTGTATAGGGGTAACTGAAAGACAAACTGTTTAATAATACAACATGTTGCAAATCCTTCCTGAATAAGGCAATTGTTAAGTGCTATAAATAAAATTTAGCAATATTAAGAAGCATACCTGACAGCTAACTCAAAATGAAACATAGTCACCCTAAGCTTTAGATATAATCGGTTTATTTTGAAAAAAAACGTCAAAATTAATATTATTGGTTGAACTACACATAAAATATAAAATACAGCTGACTCGTTCCAGCCTATTCATTCCAGGTGGAACGTTATTTCTCAAGCTTTGGGACGCCTAATCTTATTTCAGATTAAACGTCTTGAATCTTTGAATATAGAAACTTGCCGAGGAAAAGGTTTACTAGTAAGTTGTAAGATCAAATATGTTTTTCAACATTACCCATCTGTTATATATATATATATATATATATATATATATATATATATATATATATATATATATATATATATATATATATATATAGATAGATAGATCTGTTCTAATATATAAATTGCAAGGGGTGGAAATGAGACACTTTCAAGTTTGCGGTGGATTTGCATATTATTAATGAAGTAGTGAGGTATAAATTTATATTATTTTGTAAGATATTCTACAAATATAAAACAACATACTATTTGTGCTACGGGTGTAGCTTGTGATGGTGTTTTTACCTTCGGTGGTTGTATTTATGTAACTGGTTTTTGAAATACGTCATGAACTAATATTATATATGTATAATAATATATTATGTTATATGTATTATTGTATATGCATAATATATTATATGTAATATTATGTTGACATAAATGAGACTAAAAAAAAGAAAAGGAACCTTACGATGATAAAATGCCTTTGAATGGCATCACTTAGTTTACACATAATTTAAAACTTGTTTGATTTTAACATGTTTAGATTGTTGTGTGGGCATCTGTGTGACGTCTATTTACTTTCTGAAACCTGTTCTGTGTGATGTAGTTTTTCATTACATTTTTTTAAACAAAATTCAATAAAACATTATATTAATGTATTAGTTGTTTAAAGGTCAGTCGAGAACTATAAATATAGAAAATAATATTTGGCTTCCTACGATATTGTCGTGGTTTGAAGTGCTGTGGACAAAGGCACGCGCGGGCGCGCATGGACACACACACACACACAAACACACACACACACACACACACACAACACACACACACACACACACACACACACATACACACACACACACACACACACAAACACACATACACACTCAAACATGCAGGAGTTAGTTACATATTTTGTAGATCAGCATCCGTGAGTACGGATTAACCTTTCCAGTGGCTTACCACTAAGACCGTACTGGCATTTAACCTATTTACAACCCCGTCCAAGTTTTTAAACTAATAATGCGTTTCCCAGGCCAGAAAATATACAATTCAAAACAAAATACGAAAAAATCTATATATGCATATACTCGTATTTTGAAATTTCAAGGCGTCAAAATATGGACAAAAAATCCTAATCAAATGAAAACATAATAGATTTGTAAAAATTACTCAAGGTTGACTTTAATGATAAATATGTGGAGGGGAAGTTCTTCATATAATCTTTATTTCTGTTAGAAATATTGGTATACGTACATTATTCTGCCTTTCCTAACATCAAAACTTTATTCTTCATTTGCTCGTTTAATGAAAAACTGTACTTTAGTTTAGTTTAAAGTTTTGATAATGGAGTCTTTTCGAGACGCGTCATCGAAGAAAATATTATAAGATTAGGAAAGGCAATGTAGTCATATGTATACGAATAGTGGAGATAGAGAATAAAACATTTACAAGTATAAACAGAAACGTGAAAACAATAGACTTTATTTGGTTCATAGAATGAATTCCCATTAGAAATAAATTTACCTATAAACGCAACATAGGTTTCTCCTAACATAAACACTAATAAACCTAAATTACTTTTTATTAGGTGATAAAATAAGGTCATTAACAATAAAGTGATCGTAATATTGTAAATTGTAATAAATGTTACGAAACGCGATGTTATTACGTTTTGTATGGCCAGGAAAGTTAAGGTTAAGAACAGCAAACTCCCCCTGAGTGATTAAGTTATATCAATACCCCCCAGTGTCTACCCTAGTAGTTTAATTACATAAATCCCATCAAGTTTCTCTAAAAATAATTATTTGACATAAGCCCCATCAAGTGTCTCCCCTAATGAATGTTTGACTTAAATCTCATCAAGTGTTTCCCCTAATAATTTCTTGATATATATCCTGTAAAGTGTCTCCCCTAATATTTAAATCACATAAATCCCATCAAGTGTCTCCCTGAATGATTATTTGACATAAATCCTATCAGATATCTCGCCTAATGATTATTTGAAATAAATTCCAATAAGTGTCTCTCCTAATAATTATTTAACATAAATCCCCATCAAGTGTCTCCCCTAATAGTAATTTCCCATAAATCCTATAAAGTGTCTCCCCTAATAATTAATCGACATAAATCCCATCAAGTGTCCCCTAATGATTAATTGACATAAACCCCATCAAGTGTCTCCCCTAATGATTATTTGACATACATCCTATCAAGTGTCTCCCCTAATGATTACTTGACATAAACCCCATCAAGTGTTTTCCTTAATAATCATTTGACATAAATCCCACTAAGTGTCTCACCTAATCATCATTTGACGTAAACCCCATCTAGTTTTTTTTTCTTAATAATTATTTGACATAAATGCCATTAAGTGTCTCCCCTAATCATCATTTGACATAAATCGTATCAAGTGTCTCCCCTAATAATTATTTGACATAAATACCATGAGGTGTCTCACCTATTAGCTAGTTGACATAAATCCCATCAAGTGTATCCCCTAAGGAATATTTGCGATAAATCCCATTAATTGTCTCCCCTAATGATTATTTGACATAAATCTCCCCTAGTGTCTTTCCTAATGATTACTTGACACAAATATCACTTAAGGAGAAAAGAGAAAGTCGTGCCTCTGGTTTTACATCTTGTTACAGCATAAACTAGACTTGAGATACGGTGTTTAAATAGACAAGGTTGTTTGATATTAGCTGGATATGTTATTTCGCCCGTCCTTAACTTGGAGGACCGAAATAGTCCTTCACAATGCGAACGAGGAAAACTGTTAAATTAATGCATGTTTATTGCTTCATAAAGAAACACTGGACATAGGTAATGGTTGTATGAAAACGAAGATAGATGAAGCTCTCTGAATGATTTCATGTTGTGTTTGTGTCGCGGATTTGGAAGAGTATGTTTTATTTAAGCAAGCTATGTAATTACCCATAAGCTTGACAAGGATCAAGGCGCAACTGCGGTCAGGTACCAACTTTTCTCTATGACTATAAGTGTCCATAACACCTTAGATTACCGATAAATGCTAGAGTATTATTCTCTCTTCTTTTCATTACCAGCAGACTTTATTATCGCCTTTCTATTCTCCTAACAAGAATCAAATCATATTGTTAACTCACATCATAAACACTTGTTGATAACAACACCAATCATAATTTTTATTTGTCTTTAATATATTTTCATTATAATTATCGCGCATTGTTATTAATGTCACTTAGCTTGTCGGTTTCAATTACCAGACCATTTGTTATGTAATGTCATTAGACACATTACGTAGCGCCGGTGTCAATCAGCAAGGCGGTCGTTTTAACGAGAATTTTAATTGGATCGAAATAACTATAGTAATACAAAAACTCTTTGTTACTTGTACACAATACGCGGACAGATGGGAGGGTGGATTTGTATATGCGCATTGTCTCAACTTACAGAATGTCCTGAAATTAATTATACAGAATGTTTTTGGTTGTTTATTTATTTAGTTTAAATTTATTAGAGGCTTTCTTTTCTCACGACGGAGTAACTACAACGCCTTGTATTTCCAACATAACTTTAGAGCAATTGAAACACTGGAACATATGTTATTGCTAACCACAGACACGACGTTAAAGTCACCACACAACAAGTGTGGCGTGTTCCATTTATACAGAACCAATATTTAAACACCGTGTTTATTTTTTATTCTTGCTCACCTAATGAGCTTTCTACACACACTCGCGCACGAACGCAACAACGCGTATGTGTACATGCACCTGTATCTACGTTGAAGGAAATAGCACTAGGTCGTTAAAATTCTTCTCTATTCTGACGTTATTTCAACTCCAGAATAACTTTGATCATCTATTGCTCAGACTCAATTGTTGTTCAAGTCTCAGCTAAATTTATTCTACATTTCACAAACCTTATTATTCCGTGCAATGAATTGCAGGACCTGCTCAGTAACGGTGACGTCATAGCGTGAAGAAAGCAGAAGCCACAAAGCAGAGGTATTGTTTTCTAGAAAGTCAATCCAAACTTTTAAAATGAGTAAACTTCAACTGAACGAACATTATTAGTAGAAGCTTAGAGGAAGAAGTTGAACTTATACGAGCACAATAGATTATACAAATTGATTAATTTTATTTCCCTCAGTTCTATGAAATTATAAGACATTGTCTGTTAAAAGTCATCAATGAATTTGTAATCGTTAGAAATTGCCGTATTTATTTGGTAAAGCTTTAGAGAGTATTTTCACCGTTAGCAACTTTAGTTTTAGGTCTGATATGTTATAAATATTTAAATTTATAAAAGTATAAAACTAACAATAAGGGAATTAATAGTGGTAGCAGATAAAGAGATAGTTGTACTTTTACAGAACTTTTCGTTGAAGGTTCTATAGGTATAAATTAAGTCTTAAATAAAAACGCAAACCGTTATAAATTGAAGCACAAAGTAAGAGAGAGAATGTAGGCCAATGAACGATAAACTTGTGCAACATAAATCTGTTCCTCGGCGTTTTGTTGGCTGTTCATACAAATACATCATCGTGGTGTTTGCTGCCTATACATCATCTTTGTTCAAAATATTACAAAACTGTTGACGCTATAGTCAAGTATTCTATATTGTTCATGTTCTTTTTCCTGCTCTCCCTAGCTCTCCCTCTTCTATATCTCCCTCCCTCTCTCATTCTCCAACTCCCTTTCAATTTTATACCATAAATATCCTGTGGTATATCGACGGAGAGCAACTTGTTCAAACTAGTTTCTACAACAACAAAGAACTGAAAATTGTCAGAATAATCCAGATTTGTTACAATAGTTCTAGTATTTCACAATTCAAATACACTGCAACATATGACACACAGAATATACACTCACATCCGTAATATACTGCACAAACAATAAAGCAAAGGCACAACCTCATACACGACTCACAACCTACTATAACATAAAGCTATTAAAACACAACTATCATACTGTACTAAAACTCTACAAGAAACACAATGCATATTACAGGTGTCGAATAATGAATACATTTTATATAATGTTAATTTTTTCTTAAATGACGAAATACTCAGTACCTAATCCAGTTAGGATAAAATATCAGGGTAAACCAATAAGATTCGTTTGATACGAAATAGAATTAATCGACGTCAACTTAAATACAACCTTCAAATATTTTACATTTCATTTTTTAAAATTTTCCTAACATAAAACGTACTGTAGAAAAAGGATCAATATAAAAAGTATTGTAAACAAAGTTTGTTTAGTCAATTCCTACAAGGATCAACAAAGAACCATTTTGTTTTCCTCACTTTACATTAAATAAATATAATTATTATAGATAAAGTACCAAATTAGTAGTTTAATGAAATCATATGTTATTACTTATTTTCAGCCAAATGGGAAGAAATTTAGAGCATACCCGGCCCCTTTTATGAAACATTTTTTCTCATTTAAAAAATAAAATTATTTATTTAATTTTAAAACATGAATTAATATTTCAAAGAAAATGTAATAATATCAACTGCCATCCCCAACTGTGGATGAATGGAATGTATTGTATTAGCCACTGGAAATTTCAACAAGATATACAGAAGGAGGGCGTGTGAACTAATAGAAATCATTGAAAAATAAATATTAGAAACATCCGTGCACGGATATGAGAATCTATGAGACATTCTACGTTATTTAAGCTATTTAAATAGGTATTAAATAATTTGAAAAAATTCACAAATGTCCATGAATTATAATAGCTCTTGCATTTTTTTTACCAAAAATTAGAAAAATTTACACAATATACAACATTGCTTTCTCTATACATTATGACATATAGGAGTCTGTGTGTGTGTGTGTGTGTGTGTGTGTGTGTGTGTGTGTGTGTGTGTGGTTTTGTGTGTGTGTGTGTGTGTGTGTGTGTTTGGTTGTGTGTATGTGTGTGTGTGTGGTTGTGTATGTGTGTGTGTGTGTGTAAACGTTTGTTACTTATAGACACTGAAGTAGCATCTGTGTATAAAGTAATGATGGTGATGTTACTCGAACCTCCGTTCTTATCTATTTACACTATTCATGGACAAATATTGCTCGCTTTTCACGTTTGTACGTCCCATTCTGTGTTTATTTCTAGGAGTTTACTTTCGTCCCACGATAAGAGTATAATATCGTATTACCGATGCATATCCCGGTAAGACTTTACAGCTGTTATGTTTGTATTTTTTCTATTTATGATTGATTTTAGTGTTTTGTTCCACGCTATACACAGCACAAATAGGCTATTATGTATGCGGCGCAGCGCACAAATAAATCTATATAGAAGCATGAATATTTTACTTCCAACTTAAACAGTTCTCAGCTAAAGTGAATGTAATCATTTAACTTAGGAACTTCGTTACAACTTAGAGATCCGGTTACTTCAGGAAGGTTGCTCCCAGCTATGCCGGTACCATTGCTGCCCCCGGCCTGTTTGTTTTCCATTAAACTAAAATGCAACCAAAGTGCAAGGCTAAAAGTTTTATTGCAGAACATTTACCGTTACTTCCGTAAAAAAAACTTTCTAAAACCATGAAAAATAAATACCAAACATTATATCTGTAGCCCACATTTTTAGTTGTATCAACGTCCTTGTTTTTACATTTTTTTAAAACCGTTTCAAAATCAACAAAGAAAGATCATTATCCGAGAAATAGAAAGAAAACGAAGAAAAGAACTTAGGTAGAATGCGAGGTATATGCGGAAAGACATGCATTAAAACAGGCTCTAAATTGGAGTTGCAATAGGATACAAAGAAACGTATTTCAAAAATACTCCCAAATAAATAATTTTGTGTGATTGTTTATATAAACAGATTTTGTTTAATATTTTTAAAAATACTCACTGCGAAATTATTGTCAAGTCATGTCCAAGAAATATGTTATCGATATAACCATCTGTTTATTTGCAAAGTTGTTTTATTAAGTAAATTTTAAGACGTTTAACCGTGAATTTGATTAATTTTAGTCTGCATCTTACTGATCATCTGCGACAAGAAATCTTGTTGGATCTCTTAAAACAGTAAACGTTCATAGAACTTGTTTTACATCGGCAACAAAACCATTTTCCTACCAAAACAAAACAATTCCCATAAAAAAATGTTTCCTTTTGTCAATGTAAAAATGACGTCATTTCAACCTGGATTGCCTTAAAATCCGTATAGAGGTGCCTGCATTTGTGATACACAAGAAAAAGGGCTGAAATTAGCTATAAATTATGGATAGTAAAATATTGTAGACCGTGAAGGATTTCTTTTTATTGCAGTTGCAAGAAGATGATTAACATATAATTATGAATATGGGTAGGAAGGCAGTGAAGAAACTCCTGCTAGAGAGGTTCTTGCCTCGCGTACCTGATGCAGACCTACTCTCCAACGGCGAAAACAGGTGTTTGTAACTTTTAACCCTGTTATAGAAGAACATATAGAGGTAGATAATATTAGGTATAACTAATGCATGCACATATTGATGACGAGATACGGAAAATAGGAGAAGGTTTCACTTACCAGTCGTAGTTCCGCTGTCTACTGTTGTGACGTATGGTGCTCCACCAGCTGCTCGGAACTGGATCTGTAACAATATCATCAGAAAATCTATAATAATGACGTTCTAACGTTATCCGTATATCAGTAAAATAAACTCTTGATTTGTTTTAAAAATTTATTCCAATTTGTAACCATTTTTGTATGTCGATGACGAAAATATTTAAATTCGTGACCTCAGTTTGCGAGAGCTAAGTAAACGTTAAAGAAGTTCTGAAGAGTGGATATAAAGAAGTAAAATAAATGTTTACAAGACACTGTAACAAGGGATCCGAGGAAGTACATGCCTCAGGAAACTGGGGATTGATATTCTGAAACCTATGTGTCAGTTTAGTAAAGGAGCCGGTTACAGTTCACTGTGACAAGTGCTCGTATGACGTCTTTAGTTGCGTCAGAGTAACAATCTGGGGAATTGATATTCTGAAGGGTATGAGTAAATTTATTAACGTAATGTAATCGGTTACAATTCACTATTACAAGGGCTCGGAGGGAGTCGTAGTTGTCTATAAAAGTTAATCTGGGGGTTTGTGCTCTGAAGGGTACGAGTAAAATTAGTAAGGTAGGGTAACCTGTTAATAATCGCTATGACAAGGGCTCGAAAGGAGCCTGCACATGTACCTGGCATCAAATCTAAAAGATTGTGTTGCTAGGAGTACGAGTATGTTTAGTAGAGTCAAGTAACCTGTTACAGACCACTGTGACAAAGGCTCGATGCTACAGGATGGCAGTCTGAGTGATCAGAAAGAAACCCTTCCTTTAAGTGAAACTTTCAAATGTATTTCATGATATATGAGTACTCTCATTAAAGGAACGTTTTCACTAAATTTGGGGAAAGCAATTGGGAAACCAATTTCATCCATCATATTTTAATCTAATATACAACATTGCAGCAATTTATGATTTAAATTTGTAATTTCATTCAGCGAACAGCATGACTCATTTGAATACTATTTTAACACGCCGCGACATTCAATTGTTAACACAGTTATATTGCCTACAACAAATGGAAAGGAATGAACTTCGGGGAATAGAACATTTAAAAGAATATCTGACTGATAATAGAATTGTATCTCTCATGATATTGCGCAATAAAATTGGGTTGTAGCTATGCACCGTTATTTGTGTTTGTTTTACCGTTAGTTGTGTTTTTGTTTGTTTATTTATCATTTATTAATTATTATATAAGTACTTGAGGACAGTAAACCTCGAATTTAAACTTGGCTTCCCCTTCAAATAGCTTTAAAAAGACTCTTTTCCTAACTACAGATACAATCTCTCAACTTCCACATACAATATGTACGTTTTACTTTCTATAACTTCCGCTAGTTATGTTTAATGTTTCCTACGATGATGGTAACTATGATATCGAAACTAAAATGTTCTATGTATATATAAACAAATAGACTTATACAGTTTTTCTTGTACGAAATATTTAAAAACGAGGTTCGAAAATTATTGTATAATTTGCTCTATTTCACAGACTATGTATTTCAGATTCTTACAAAGTTATAATTTACACCTAATGATAACTAAAAGTAGAAATCATTTTAAAAAGATTTCAAGTATGATTTTATAACTTCGCACCGTATAAATTACACAACAATACAATGTATCTACAAAAAGTTCAATAATAATTATGACAGACTATATATCACAGATGTACAAAGTATGGAACATTACATTTCGTATCAGACTTCATAAATTTCCAGCTTTTTATATGACGAGTGGCTCCACCTGCTGAGTCAGAATTGCATTTAATTAAAATATATTATTTTACTGCCGACTGAGTTATTTTGCAATATTAATTTCAATTATTTTCCCCCACGTAACAGCATTATTTAGTTTACATTAGAGCAATATTATTTATCACAATGTGAGTGAGTCAAGAATTGTTTGAAAAATAATCATTAAAACTAAAAACTTTAAAGCACATCATCTTAAAGTATCTGCGTAGAGGATGTATCCTCTTCCATCATATACTTCTGCAACCCTAGTGAAATGTTTATTTCGTGCAACCCAACCCCTGTAGATTCGTTTTGTATGCGTTTCCAATTGCAAGCAATATTTATTATAACCAAGGTGTAAGCAAAGCTAAGCCTGCGTCACACAATAAATGGCGGTACTACTGTATTACAGACGTGTAGATTCATAGGATAAAACCTTTCAAGCGTCATTGCAGTCACGTGACCAAGCAGTGTAGAACAATGCAGTCGTAACGTCAGCGTCCTAGTGGCATTTTACCGCTGTGGCTGTCGATGTAGTGCAAAGAGACGCAACTAGCTTCACAGATTCAGGGTTATAAATAAGAGTCTGGGTCCATTGAGGAATGTGTTCATTTTCAGTAAGAAAGAAGTATTTGTGTTAGTGTTATTTTGAATAGATTCTGACCGTAGTAGTAAGGTACTTTGGTTTAGTATTGTTGGACTGTTGTTTCCCGTGACATTACTTTGCCTACACAGCGCCGTGTTTTACCAGTTTGATTACCACTGTGTATGTATAGGCCTACTTATTTAGACACGATTAATTCTATGTTTCTTATAGAAATACTAATTTTCTGACAGCGAATACATCTTTTAACACCTTAAAAATACAAAGGTATATAAACTAAATAATTATGTGTGGGTTTTAAATAAATACCTTACATCAAAATGCATTTGAAAAACGTTTAACATATTCTTTTATTATAAAACCAAATATACCGTTTAGCAACAAATATAATAAATAGCAAGATAATATGTTGTTACATCTATATTTGTTTATTAAACAGTATTTATACTATATTGTTACTTTTATATTATATGTGTTAAAACAAAGCTAGTAAAATTTGAAAAGCAAATAGAGCTAAAAGAATATATTGGAATAATATTCTCCAAACACTAGATCATATTTATATAATACATATTATATGTATATACAATGTGTTTAGGTCAGTACTGTGTATTTCATCTATTTCATACACTTAGTAATTTCATAAGTCTAGGATAGTGCGCTGCCGCCTTCTTGGTCACATGTGACACGGCGATACAGAGGTATTAAAAGCGGGAACATTCATACAGGGAGATAAATCTGTGAGACATAAAACCCGGGATGTAGCAAAGTTAATATATAGAGGAAAAACTCTGTGTCGTTGGAAATGCCTTTATGAAATGTCGGAGAAGTTATCGCCCGATAAAATGAGAGAGCGGTGATATTGCATACGTCGAGATATCATTGCGCCTATTTGTTTTAGCACTATTGCGTCACGTAACGGCAGCGTGACGGTGCCTAATTGCAAGTAATACTAACTTGACACCTGAGTAACGTCTCAAGATAGTATCACACGCATTAATGGTAACTTAAGACCCTGTATTTATCCTCAATCAACCTCATAACAAATATACACCAAATTATAAAGAGTTTCAGCTGTCTGCATTTGTATAATACATTCTCAGTTACTTTTAAATAATAAAATTATCAGACATACACACAAACACACACACAAACACACACACAAACACACACACAAACACACACACACACACACACACAAACAAACAAACAAACAAACACAAACACATTGAGGATAACATTTTAGCTCACTTGTTATGTTGTAATACAAGACTATCCAATTACCTAATCAGTGACGACCAAATTTTATATTCAAACAGCCTTTCTCACATTCCTGTAACAAGTGCCAAGTATTGTTATTCTTTGAGTGTGGTTTTGTTTGTAATTAAAGCGACCGAATTCATGAGAGGGGAGGGTAGGAAGGGGTGAGTGATCCTTTCTAAATAGAAGTTGTTGTTATTGTTTTGGCTTATCTCGCAGCACCGAACGAAATAAATCCAAAGAATCTGCAAGCATCGCTCTCTAATTATAATTAATATTGACATTTTTTAAAATTTCTGATTCCAAAGTATGTTTGAAATTTATAACATTTATAAAAGCTTGTTACCTTGTAGAATGAATTGAATAAGAGTTTATTTAAACTTATTAAATAAGACGCGGGTATAACAGAAAATTAGTAGTTTTAATTACCTTAATAGGGTGTTTTTTTAAGGAATAAAATCAAATGTTTAAAAACATAGTTATCAAAGCTATGGTAAGAAAAACTGGTCTCTAAAATAATAATGATACATGCATCACTCCTTATAATTGTGATTAAACCCTAAGGACTTAAGTTTATTAACAATTCAAGCTGTAGGTATATATGTATTCTGTAGGACGAAAGTCACGCAAAAGGTTGCGTTGGGTTTGGTAATGGGTTTGATCGGGCATATCGAAATTTTCTTGGACAATTAGTCTCATATTTGGAACAATCTAAATAAACAAAGTTAAATAATAAACAACAAACATAAACAAAACTAAAGTCAATTCCAACTCAGATGAACAAAAAAAAATTTAATTTTAGTTACATTTTACATAGTAATTACAATTAGTATAAATAAAGTAATATAACCTATGCGTTAAAACAGCTGTTCTATCACATAACCTGAAATACAAAATCAGCTGTTTTATGAAATCATATGTTATCACCTATTTGAAACCAAATGTCACGAAATAACTACATTGCATAACTTGCCCCTATTGTTACTATTCAAACTGTAATAACATCAAGTGGCATCCACTACAAGTTTTTGAACATTATATATACTTGAGTGGATGAATGAAAATAATTAACTAACGATTGAAAATTTCAACAAGATATATTAATAGAGAAAGTGCGAACTAATAGAAAGAATATATGAATGTGTTTTGTATATAGTCTACACTGCTTATCACTTTGTCTATTCTTGACAAGAAATATATTTATAAAAGTTCTTCAATTAAACTAGAAAACTCGTCCTAAAATAGAACCTCTCATTGCCTTCAGTGAAAGTCTTCAGATTTAAATAAAAGAGCTTCTAACATTCCCGAAATTATTTATTTAAAAACCCTTTCACTATTTGTATTTACAACGCAACAAGCAAATCAATCATGCAATAATAATATTTCCTTCAATGAAGAGGTAATATTCGGTCCACCACTCTAGAGGCCGCAGTCAGCGAGTGACTGCACAGCTACGGTGCAAAGGGGGATAAACTGCATCCAACTTTATCTAGCGATACACTGAGTCGGGAAAAGTAAGACGCGAATCCTGCAGAAAGTCAAAGTTTGCAAATTAGTCAATTTTATAGGAACAACTTTAGCAATAAAACATGCAGACACACCAACATCCACTTCCAGCTCCACCAAGGCTGCGCGTTACAAAACTCTCAATTAAGAGTTTCTCTTATTTAGGCTAAGTAACAAATGTACGCGTGGTGTCAGGTTAATTATTTATATAAAATATTTATTATGCATGTAAAAATAGACTTTATTAATTAGAATGTGAATGTTGTGAGAAAGATTATATAGGTAAAGAAAGAAAAATTAAAAGAAAGATATACAAAATACTTTAAGGCCTATATAAAACCAGATATATACATACCAAACTTTGCACAAAAATGTATTAATAATAACCGGTAATTTGAAAAGTATAAAATACGAATATTATAAAAGAAAGGCGTGAAGGTTGAGAACAAACATATACGAAGCATATGAAATATATAAAAACAATATAATTAATAAATGGACCGAATTTGATAATATATGCAGTGTCTATAACGTTACGCCAGCAAGATGATATATTTGTCAATATTGTATTACATTTGGCGGCACTGGTGTTGGATCTAAACTAACCTATTATATGTTATATAATATATGTGGATCTAAACTATTATATGTTATATGATCGTCTTTATTCATTTATGATGATGTCGGGACTTTTTATCGACGAAAAGCTTTGAATGTATGATTCTTTAAACAATTGTTGTATTTGTATATTGCTATGTATTTTAATTACTGTACAGGAAAACGGATTTTATATTATGTTTCTATTATTTTTATATAATGTATATATTCATGTATATATTATGTTTATATATATTTATATATTATTTATGTCTGTCATATATTTTATAATATTATATATATATATATATATATATATATATATATATATATATATATATATATATATATATATATATATATATATATATGTATATATATATATATATATATATATATATATATATATATATATATATATGTATATATATATATATATATATATATATATATATATATATATATGTATATATATATATATATATATATATATACATTAATTGTATTTACATATGTACAAACATTTCATCGTCAAGCATATTTATAAAACGATATGTTCTAAGCTCTACAATAATATAAATTATTTAACAGTTATTTACCTAACAGCTAAATCAGCAGAGTTATTAACTCCCAACAGTTAAGCCCAACGTGTATGCTGTTACCGGTCTACTTTGTACAGTTCTTTCCCCAATGCCACTACAGTTGCATCCGCGAGCTAGATAAAATTTGCGAAAGAGAAAACAAGCCAAGGAAACCACTGTGTTTCCAAAACCCGCAACCCCCAAGCTCTTAAGAAACAGAATTGTGGACGTTTCTCAAAAGACGACTTTCGTAGAACCATTACGGCTTTATTTGTGATCGTAAAGTGTTTTAAGTGATTCTTCTATGGTATTTCAGAAATGTACACTTTCAAAATCTGTTTCAAAGTCAAAACAAGAGAACTTGAAATAAAAACATAAACTTACAGAAGTAATACTTTTAAAAAATTAAAAAAGGTATATTAATTTAATAAATATAACCGCCTTAAAATAAATTACAGTACAAATTATTATTATTATTATTAGAGAACAAATTATTTATTTTATAAAAATTTATAAAAATTGGAGCTGAATAACGTTTTTATCAACAAAGCTCTCCATTTACTCATACACGAGATTCTATAGTCCAATAGCATTGTAACCAGTATTATATTGGAGCTGCCCAACGTTTCTAGCACCAAAGCTTTCCTTCAACTCATACACGAGATTCTATAGTCCAATAGCATTGTAACCAGTATTATATTGGAGCTGCCCAACGTTTCTAGCACCAAAGCTTTCCTTCAACTCATACACGAGATTCTATAGTCCAATAGCATTGTAACCAGTATTATATTGGAGCTGCCCAACGTTTCTAGCACCAAAGCTTTCCTTCAACTCATACACGAGATTCTATAGTCCAATAGCATTGTAACCAGTATTATATTGGAGCTGCCCAACGTTTCTAGCACCAAAGCTTTCCTTCAACTCATACACGAGATTCTATAGTCCAATAGCATTGTAACCAGTATTATATTGGAGCTGCCCAACGTTTCTAGCACCAAAGCTTTCCTTCAACTCATACACGAGATTCTATAGTCCAATAGCATTGTAACCAGTATTATATTGGAGCTGCCCAACGTTTCTAGCACCAAAGCTTTCCTTCAACTCATACACGAGATTCTATAGTCCAATAGCATTGTAACCAGTATTATATTGGAGCTGCCCAACGTTTCTAGCACCAAAGCTTTCCTTCAACTCATACACGAGATTCTATAGTCCAATAGCATTGTAACCAGTATTATATTGGAGCTGCCCAACGTTTCTAGCACCAAAGCTTTCCTTCAACTCATACACGAGATTCTATAGTCCAATAGCATTGTAACCAGTATTATATTGGAGCTGCCCAACGTTTCTAGCACCAAAGCTTTCCTTCAACTCATACACGAGATTCTATAGTCCAATAGCATTGTAACCAGTATTATATTGGAGCTGCCCAACGTTTCTAGCACCAAAGCTTTCCTTCAACTCATACACGAGATTCTATAGTCCAATAGCATTGTAACCAGTATTATATTGGAGCTGCCCAACGTTTCTAGCACCAAAGCTTTCCTTCAACTCATACACGAGATTCTATAGTCCAATAGCATTGTAACCAGTATTATATTGGAGCTGCCCAACGTTTCTAGCACCAAAGCTTTCCTTCAACTCATACACGAGATTCTATAGTCCAATAGCATTGTAACCAGTATTATATTGGAGCTGCCCAACGTTTCTAGCACCAAAGCTTTCCTTCAACTCATACACGAGATTCTATAGTCCAATAGCATTGTAACCAGTATTATATTGGAGCTGCCCAACGTTTCTAGCACCAAAGCTTTCCTTCAACTCATACACGAGATTCTATAGTCCAATAGCATTGTAACCAGTATTATATTGGAGCTGCCCAACGTTTCTAGCACCAAAGCTTTCCTTCAACTCATACACGAGATTCTATAGTCCAATAGCATTGTAACCAGTATTATATTGGAGCTGCCCAACGTTTCTAGCACCAAAGCTTTCCATTAAGTCATACACGAGATTCTATAATCCAATAGCATTGTAACCAGTATTATATTGGAGCTGCCTAACGTTTCTAGCACCAAAGCTTTCCATTAACTCACACATGAGATTCTATAGTCCAATAGCATTGTAACCAGTATTATATTGGAGCTGCCCAACGTTTCTAGCACCAAAGCTTTCCATTAACTCATACATGAGATTCTATAGTCCAATAGCATTGTAACCAGTATTATATTGGAGCTGCCCAACGTTTCTAGCACCAAAGCTTTCCATTAACTCATACACGAGATTCTATAGTCCAATAGCATTGTAACCAGTATTATATTGGAGGTGCCCAACGTTTCTAGCACCAAAGCTTTCCTTCAACTCATACACGAGATTCTATAGTCCAATAGCATTGTAACCAGTTATATTGGAGCTGCCCAACGTTTCTAGCACCAAAGCTTTCCATTAAGTCATACACGAGATTCTATAGTCCAATAGCATTGTAACCAGTATTATATTGGAGCTGCCCAACGTTTCTAGCACCAAAGCTTTCCATTAACTCACACATGAGATTCTATAGTCCAATAGCATTGTAACCAGTATTATATTGGAGCTGCCCAACGTTTCTAGCACCAAAGCTTTCCATTAACTCACACATGAGATTCTATAGTCCAATAGCATTGTAACCAGTATTATATTGGAGCTGCCCAACGTTTCTAGCACCAAAGCTTTCCATTAACTCATACATGAGATTCTATAGTCCAATAGCATTGTAACCAGTATTATATTGGAGCTGCCCAACGTTTCTAGCACCAAAGCTTTCCATTAAGTCATACACGAGATTCTATAGTCCAATAGCATTGTAACCAGTATTATATTGGAGCTGCCCAACGTTTCTAGCACCAAAGCTTTCCTTCAACTCATACACGAGATTCTATAGTCCAATAGCATTGTAACCAGTTATATTGGAGCTGCCCAACGTTTCTAGCACCAAAGCTTTCCTTCAACTCATACACGAGATTCTATAGTCCAATAGCATTGTAACCAGTATTATATTGGAGCTGCCCAACGTTTCTAGCACCAAAGCTTTCCATTAAGTCATACACGAGATTCTATAATCCAATAGCATTGTAACCAGTATTATATTGGAGCTGCCTAACGTTTCTAGCACCAAAGCTTTCCATTAACTCACACATGAGATTCTATAGTCCAATAGCATTGTAACCAGTATTATATTGGAGCTGCCCAACGTTTCTAGCACCAAAGCTTTCCATTAACTCATACATGAGATTCTATAGTCCAATAGCATTGTAACCAGTATTATATTGGAGCTGCCCAACGTTTCTAGCACCAAAGCTTTCCATTAACTCATACACGAGATTCTATAGTCCAATAGCATTGTAACCAGTATTATATTGGAGGTGCCCAACGTTTCTAGCACCAAAGCTTTCCTTCAACTCATACACGAGATTCTATAGTCCAATAGCATTGTAACCAGTTATATTGGAGCTGCCCAACGTTTCTAGCACCAAAGCTTTCCATTAAGTCATACACGAGATTCTATAGTCCAATAGCATTGTAACCAGTATTATATTGGAGCTGCCCAACGTTTCTAGCACCAAAGCTTTCCATTAACTCACACATGAGATTCTATAGTCCAATAGCATTGTAACCAGTATTATATTGGAGCTGCCCAACGTTTCTAGCACCAAAGCTTTCCATTAACTCACACATAAGATTCTATAGTCCAATAGCATTGTAACCAGTATTATATTGGAGCTGCCCAACGTTTCTAGCACCAAAGCTTTCCATTAACTCATACATGAGATTCTATAGTCCAATAGCATTGTAACCAGTATTATATTGGAGCTCCCCAACGTTTCTAGCACCAAAGCTTTCCATTAACTCATACACGAGATTCTATAGTCCAATAGCATTGTAACCAGTATTATATTGGAGCTGCCCAACGTTTCTAGCACCAAAGCTTTCCTTCAACTCATACACGAGATTCTATAGTCCAATAGCATTGTAACCAGTTATATTGGAGCTGCCCAACGTTTCTAGCACCAAAGCTTTCCATTAAATCATACACGAGATTCTATAGTCCAATAGCATTGTAACCAGTATTATATTGGAGCTGCCCAACGTTTCTAGCACCAAAGCTTTCCATTAACTCACACAGAGATTCTATAGTCCAATAGCATTGTAACCAGTATTATATTGGAGCTGCCCAAAGTTTCTAGCACCAAAACTTTCCATTAACTCATACATGAGATTCTATAGTCCAATAGCATTGTAACCAGTATTATATTGGAGCTGCCCAACGTTTCTAGCAAAAAAGGTTTCCATTAACCCATACACGAGATTCTATAGTCCAATAGCATTGTAACCAGTATAATATTGGAGCTGCCCAACGTTTCTAGCACCAAAGCTTTCCTTCAACTCATACACGAGATTCTATAGTCCAATAGCATTGTAACCAGTATTATATTGGAGCTGCCCAACGTTTCTAGCACCAAAGCTTTCCATTAAGTCATACACGAGAGTCTATAGTCCAATAGCATTGTATCCAGTATTATATTGGAGCTGCCCAACGTTTCTAGCACCAAAGCATTCCATTATGTCATACACGAGATTCTATAGTCCAATAGCATTGTAACCAGTATTATATTGGAGCTGCCCAACGTTTCTAGCACCAAAGCTTTCCATTAACTCACACATGAGATTCTATAGTCCAATAGCATTGTATCCAGTATTATATTGGAGCTGCCCAACGTTTCTAGCACCAAAGCTTTCCATTAAGTCATACACGAGATTCTATAGTCCAATAGCATTGTAACCAGTATTATATTGGAGCTGCCCAACGTTTCTAGCACCAAAGCTTTCCATTAACTCACACTTGAGATTCTATAGTCCAATAGCATTGTAACCAGTATTATATTGGAGCTGCCCAACGTTTCTAGCACCAAAGCTTTCCCTTAACTCATACATGAGATTCTATAGTCCAATAGCATTGTAACCAGTATTATATTGGAGCTGCAAAACGTTTATAGCACCAAAGCTTTCCATTAACTCACACATGAGATTCTATAGTCCAATAGCATTGTAACCAGTATTATATTGGAGCTGCCTAACGTTTCTAGCACCAAAGCTTTCCATTAACTCACACATGAGATTCTATAGTCCAATAGCATTGTAACCAGTATTATATTGGAGCTGCCCAACGTTTCTAGCACCAAAGCTTTCCATTAACTCATACATGAGATTCTATAGTCCAATAGCATTGTAACCAGTATTATATTGGAGCTGCCCAACGTTTCTAGCACCAAAGCTTTCCATTAACTCATACACGAGATTCTATAGTCCAATAGCATTGTAACCAGTATTATATTGGAGGTGCCCAACGTTTCTAGCACCAAAGCTTTCCATTAAATCATACACGAGATTCTATAGTCCAATAGCATTGTAACCAGTTATATTGGAGCTGCCCAACGTTTCTAGCACCAAAGCTTTCCATTAAGTCATACACGAGATTCTATAGTCCAATAGCATTGTAACCAGTATTATATTGGAGCTGCCCAACGTTTCTAGCACCAAAGCTTTCCATTAACTCACACATGAGATTCTATAGTCCAATAGCATTGTAACCAGTATTATATTGGAGCTGCCCAACGTTTCTAGCACCAAAGCTTTCCATTAACTCACACATGAGATTCTATAGTCCAATAGCATTGTAACCAGTATTATATTAGAGCTGCCCAACGTTTCTAGCACCAAAGCTTTCCATTAACTCATACATGAGATTCTATAGTCCAATAGCATTGTAACCAGTATTATATTGGAGCTCCCCAACGTTTCTAGCACCAAAGCTTTCCATTAACTCATACACGAGATTCTATAGTCCAATAGCATTGTAACCAGTATTATATTGGAGCTGCCCAACGTTTCTAGCACCAAAGCTTTCCTTCAACTCATACACGAGATTCTATAGTCCAATAGCATTGTAACCAGTTATATTGGAGCTGCCCAACGTTTCTAGCACCAAAGCTTTCCATTAAATCATACACGAGATTCTATAGTCCAATAGCATTGTAACCAGTATTATATTGGAGCTGCCCAACGTTTCTAGCACCAAAGCTTTCCATTAACTCACACAGAGATTCTATAGTCCAATAGCATTGTAACCAGTATTATATTGGAGCTGCCCAAAGTTTCTAGCACCAAAACTTTCCATTAACTCATACATGAGATTCTATAGTCCAATAGCATTGTAACCAGTATTATATTGGAGCTGCCCAACGTTTCTAGCAAAAAAGGTTTCCATTAACCCATACACGAGATTCTATAGTCCAATAGCATTGTAACCAGTATAATATTGGAGCTGCCCAACGTTTCTAGCACCAAAGCTTTCCTTCAACTCATACACGAGATTCTATAGTCCAATAGCATTGTAACCAGTATTATATTGGAGCTGCCCAACGTTTCTAGCACCAAAGCTTTCCATTAAGTCATACACGAGAGTCTATAGTCCAATAGCATTGTATCCAGTATTATATTGGAGCTGCCCAACGTTTCTAGCACCAAAGCATTCCATTATGTCATACACGAGATTCTATAGACCAATAGCATTGTAACCAGTATTATATTGGAGCTGCCCAACGTTTCTAGCACCAAAGCTTTCCATTAACTCACACATGAGATTCTATAGTCCAATAGCATTGTATCCAGTATTATATTGGAGCTGCCCAACGTTTCTAGCACCAAAGCTTTCCATTAAGTCATACACGAGATTCTATAGTCCAATAGCATTGTAACCAGTATTATATTGGAGCTGCCCAACGTTTCTAGCACCAAAGCTTTCCATTAACTCACACTTGAGATTCTATAGTCCAATAGCATTGTAACCAGTATTATATTGGAGCTGCCCAACGTTTCTAGCACCAAAGCTTTCCCTTAACTCATACATGAGATTCTATAGTCCAATAGCATTGTAACCAGTATTATATTGGAGCTGCAAAACGTTTATAGCACCAAAGCTTTCCATTAACTCACACATGAGATTCTATAGTCCAATACCATTGTAAAAAGTATTATATTGGAGCTGCCCAATGTTTCTAGCACCAAAGCTTTCCATTAACTCACACATGAGATTCTATAGTCCAATAGCATTGTAACCAGTATTATATTGGAGCTGCCCAACGTTTCTAGCACCAAAGCTTTCCATTAACTCACACATGAGATTCTATAGTCCAATAGCATTGTAACCAGTATTATATTGGAGCTGCCCAACGTTTCTAGCACCAAAGCTTTCCATTAAGTCAGACACGAGATTCTATAGTCCAATAGCATTGTAACCAGTATTATATTGGAGCTGCCCAACGTTTCTAGCACCAAAGCTTTCCATTAACTCACACATGAGATTCTATAGTCCAATAGCATTGTAACCAGTATTATATTGGAGCTGCCCAACGTTTCTAGCACCAAAGCTTTCCATTAAGTCATACATGAGATTCTATAGTCCAATAGCATTGTAACCAGTTATATTGGAGCTGCCCAACGTTTCTAGCACCAAAGCTTTCCATTAAGTCATACACGAGATTCTATAGTCCAATAGCATTGTAACCAGTATTATATTGGAGCTGCCCAACGTTTCTAGCACCAAAGCTTTCCATTAACTCACACTTGAGATTCTATAGTCCAATAGCATTGTAACCAGTATTATATTGGAGCTGCCCAACGTTTCTAGCACCAAAGCTTTCCATTAACTCACACATGAGATTCTATAGTCCAATAGCATTGTAACCAGTATTATATTGGAGCTGCCCAACGTTTCTAGCACCAAAGCTTTCCATTAAGTCAGACACGAGATTCTATAGTCCAATAGCATTGTAACCAGTATTATATTGGAGCTGCCCAACGTTTCTAGCACCAAAGCTTTCCATTAACTCACACATGAGATTCTATAGTCCAATAGCATTGTAACCAGTATTATATTGGAGCTGCCCAACGTTTCTAGCACCAAAGCTTTCCATTAAGTCATACATGAGATTCTATAGTCCAATAGCATTGTAACCAGTTATATTGGAGCTGCCCAACGTTTCTAGCACCAAAGCTTTCCACTAAGTCATACACGAGATTCTATAGTCCAATAGCATTGTAACCAGTATTATATTGGAGCTGCCCAACGTTTCTAGCACCAAAGCTTTCCTTCAACTCATACACGAGATTCTATAGTCCAATAGCATTGTAACCAGTATTATATTGGAGCTGCCCAACGTTTCTAGCACCAAAGCTTTCCATTAAGTCATACACGAGATTCTATAGTCCAATAGCATTGTAACCAGTATTATATTGGAGCTGCCCAACGCTTCTAGCACCAAAGCTTTCCATTAACTCATACATGAGATTCTATAGTCCAATAGCATTGTAACCAGTATTATATTGGAGCTGCCCAACGTTTCTAGCACCAAAGCTTTCCATTAAGTCATACACGAGATTCTATAGTCCAATAGCATTGTAACCAGTATTATATTGGAGCTGCCCAACGTTTCTAGCACCAAAGCTTTCCATTAACTCACACATGAGATTCTATAGTCCAATAGCATTGTAACCAGTATTATATTAGAGCTGCCCAACGTTTCTAGCACCAAAGCTTTCCATTAAGTCATACACGAGATTCTATAGTCCAATAGCATTGTAACCAGTATTATATTGGATCTGCCCAACGTTTCTAGCACCAAAGCTTTCCATTAAGTCATACACGAGATTCTATAGTCCAATAGCATTGTAACCAGTATTATATTGGAGCTGCCCAACGTTTCTAGCACCAAAGCTTTCCATTAAGTCATACACGAGATTCTATAGTCCAATAGCATTGTAACCAGTATTATATTGGAGCTGCCCAACGTTTCTAGCACCAAAGCTTTCCATTAAGTCATACACGAGATTCTATAGTCCAATAGCATTGTAACCAGTATTATATTGGAGCTGCCCAACGCTTCTAGCACCAAAGCTTTCCATTAACTCATACATGAGATTCTATAGTCCAATAGCATTGTAACCAGTATTATATTGGAGCTGCCCAACGTTTCTAGCACCAAAGCTTTCCATTAAGTCATACACGAGATTCTATAGTCCAATAGCATTGTAACCAGTATTATATTGGAGCTGCCCAACGTTTCTAGCACCAAAGCTTTCCATTAACTCACACATGAGATTCTATAGTCCAATAGCATTGTAACCAGTATTATATTGGAGCTGCCCAACGTTTCTAGCACCAAAGCTTTCCATTAACTCACACATGAGATTCTATAGTCCAATAGCATTGTAACCAGTATTGTATTTTAGCTGCCCAACGTTTCTAGCACCAAAGCTTTCCATTAAGTCATACACGAGATTCTATAGTCCAATAGCATTGTAACCAGTATTATATTGGAGCTGCCCAACGTTTCTAGCACCAAAGCTTTCCATTAACTCATACATGAGATTCTATAGTCCAATAGCATTGTAACCAGTATTATATTGGAGCTGCCCAACGTTTCTAGCACCAAAGCTCTCCTTCAACTCATACACGAGATTCTATAGTCCAATAGCATTGTAATCAGTATTATATAGGATTTTAGTTACATTTCATAGCTCGTCCAACATAAATAAATAATCAAACAACTTTATTATAATTCATTAGTCAAGAAAAAGAAGAAGCCGAAAGATTGTTTAAACAGTTACATCTATGTTGTGTGTTTGAAAACTGTTCTAAACAATAATTCCCTAATGCTATCTTAAACAATATACATTTCCGAAGTAAAGAAAGATAACTCCAAATTAAAGCACCAATTTACATAAGTAATGACTAATATTTGAAATAATGAGCCAGGTTAGTTTTAATAATTATATTCTTACTTATCGTAAGAAATTGTTCTGCTCCCTTTTTGCACCAAAGCCCAAAATGTAATCTTATACGAGATTAAAATGTACAGTATATCAATCCAATAGGATTTTCATCAGTATTTAATAGATTTTTTAGTTATATTTCAAAGCTCGTTCAATGTAGATATTATTTAAGGGAATCTGGTGCATAAGGCAGACATTTCCTTACCTGGTATTAACATTCATGGAAATTACCTGGTAGATGTGCAACAAAGGCTCGGCGACTTTACATTGGCCTTAGATTGTTATTTTACCTTTTAATGAATCACATATTTGAAGGAATTTATCCTTTAATTAATTTTAACGTAAATAAGTAAAACGTAATTATATCAGTAAACAAATATCAAGCCAGCTACGTAGGCGACTGTTTACAGGTAGCTAGTAGAAACCTCTCCATTATCTTGGTGCAGACCTTACCTACTCCAGGAAGGATTATGTTTTCCCTTAAGTAGATTCATATCTCTAACCTAATTTTCAGTATTTCTAAATCATTCGGTGGTGAAAGCTTGGTAAAGTTAATTGCAAACCTAACTTAACATGAAAGTGAAATAATTTGATCTTTGCCGATAGTTTGATCTGTCAGCACATCCAGGTAGACATTAGTAGCTGATTTTGACAAGCCTCGACACAAACAGCTGAGCTAGTAAAGTTTCTACGGAACGTCCATATTCAGAATCACTTTAAGGCTTTATTATGAATAATCATCTAACCCAACCTAACTTCACCTATTCTAATTTAATCTAACCTGACGTGACCTAACTTGGCCTAATCTAACATTACTTGACCTTACTTAATCTATTCTTACGTAATCTAACCTGAAGTGACCCAACCTAACCCAAACTAGCTGTTCGAGTCAGCGCTCGAAGTTTCAATGTGCTTTGACCTACCTAACAGCTGTACCGTGACGTATTGGTCACGTGATCTCTGACCCGCTAATCGATATCCGAAAACTATTGATTTTCTTGGATGAACTCTATGCACCCCCACTCCCTTCTTATTTTCTACGTTAATTTCCGCTTCAACACAAAGTAGAATCGTTCTGACCCTCGAATAGTGCAGTCCTACGTTAAACCTCGTAGCCTATTCCGCATGGCTTTTGTTTCAGACAATTTAAAGTACCGCTTTCGTTCGTTAATTGTGCTTAAGGTGCGGACCGCGTTAATGAACTTTAATAAACATTTTAATGAACATTTTAACTGTATATTTTCGCCGTGTTAGTAAAAGTGTCGCCCGATTTCGCCGGTTGCGCAATCTTAGTGCGTGTACTCGCGGCAATAAACTAAGTGCTTTGTAAGCTTAACTTTTACGTTTACTCATATTTCAATTGAGTTTTTTAGTTGCGTGATCGCCTTCAAGAATTCTACGCTGCCTGAGACGACCACAGTACTGTGGAGACTTCACCTCGATTCCAACGTCGCATCGCTTCTTACCTATGGTAAGTGCGTAGTTAAGGAATATGAACAATTTATAATTTATTTGTATTAAATTCAGTGTCGTTGCGTTTTTAGTGTTAAATGACTCTATTTTGCTTAGAACAGTGCTTAAGCTTGCTATGTTAAATATTAACGTAAATTACGCAATCCAGAGTAACCTTGTTAACAATAGGGCTTACCGCACCTCGTGGTTTTAATTCTAACTTTTTGATCTGCGGATTAAACATTGGTCCCCACTGGGCCGGATTATTTGAATTATTTCAGTGACCTAGGGTTTTTCTTTAAATTTCACGATAATGTATTAGTGACCACGTGGTTCCTTTGTAACCAAATTAAACATTTGTTGAGTTATTTCAGCGATAAAAATTTATAAATTTTTAAAATTTTTAAAGCTGTGACTAACGTAAGCATGTGCTTACCGCGACGTGGAGAAATGTGCGTCACATCGATACAGGAAAATGGTAACGATAATTACCGGTGCCACATTGCGCAATAAGCCACGTGGCTCATAGTTGCACGATTACGAGCAAGGAAGTGTTTATGCTTGCTACGACTTACAAATTTTATACAGTCCACTTTATTATCGCGTTTGAACTTATAGTGAGGTTTTTAATTTCAATTGTTTGTGGTTTTGAAATTTATTAAAATGGAAATTAATACGGAGTATTATTTGTCTAAATTGAGAGATATTGTAGGCGAGCTGGAACAAGTGAAAAATGTGCTTAACGATAAAGAAATACCAGAAGGCCTCGCACGGGAAATTCGACGAATTCAATCTAATTTTATCGAAACTTATGAGATATTAGAGAAAACGTTCGCCAGTCAAGTTGCCGATCTTGCTGAAAATGCCTTTAAAATTAAAAAGCAATTTCAGGACACGTATTTGCCAATGTTGGCTAAATATCCGAACATTATTAAGACCGAGGTGAAGTTAACCTCGCAGGTCAACCCCGGCACAAGTTCGCCTCACTTACCTAACCTTACAATGCCTAGCTTTTCAGGCAATAGTAATGAATGGATTGACTTTATAACAATGTTTGACTCAATGGTGCATGGCAATAGCAATATTAATGCCATACAGAAATTTCAGTATTTGAAGTCAGCGCTTAAAGGAGACGCTTTAGCCATCGTTACGGGACTTACAATATCTGAGCATAATTATGATATCGCATATCAAGCCTTACGCAATCGTTATGCTAACCCTCGCCGTTTAGCCGATCATTATTTTCAAATCATTAAAGACTTTAAGCCTATTAAGAACGCGTCTCAGAGTGAACTTAACCGATTTTTAACCGCACATTCAAATGCTGTGTGCGCACTAAAGGCTGTCCAGTTAGACGACTTAGCGGACTTCTTACTTTTTCAAATGTCTGTTGGTAACTTAGATGCACAGACTCGACTTAACTTTGAAACCAGATTGGGAACAAATCAAATGCCCACGTACAGACTTTTAAATGATTTCGTCACTGAGCAGGCTAGGGCAATGGAGTTGCTCAATCAACCCTCTGCCGCGACTGCAGTTAACTCAAGATTAGGTCAGCAACCTCGAGTGATGGTCTCTGCGTTGAATGACTCAAATAACAGCGGTGCCCCTAATTTAAATATTTACCTTGTCGAAGCTAACCTCGAAGCTGAACATAGTCCAACGGTCCAGCCGTCGACGTCTTATGTTAATACGGCTACGTCTCAAATGCTACCACGCACTTATGCGCCCAGACCTGTGATGCAAAGCCCCATACGGCCGTCTGCAGGAGGGAGACAAGGAAATGTGCCGCCAATTATGAACGCGCCTAGGCTTTCAGTTTTCCGACATCGGTTGCCACCGCTTCACATGGCTCAAGCCAACATATCAACCACTCATACTGGGATGTGTTATTATTGCGGCTCAAACCATAATGTTTTTAATTGCCAGTCGTTTCTGGAATTAACTGTGTCCGAACGTAAAAGTGCCATTGTAAAATTACGACGTTGTTTTAACTGTCTTGGATCACACTTTCAGTCCAAATGTAAATCTATGAAACAGTGTAAACATTGTGGAGAGTCACACCACACATTGTTACACGACAACTCTCCTGCACAACAATGACTAGTTTCACCGCGACACCCTCGTTCAACAGCCAGACCCGACCTCGCTACTCAATCGCTACCGCATGCTCTTTCTTGTAATATTGAAACTTCTCTCGCCCTGTTAGGCACCGCGCAGGTCATCATTCAGGACCAATTTGGCCGACCGCTTCCATTTAGAGCACTTATAGATCCAGGCAGTCAAATCTCTGTCATAACTAAGCATGCGAGCACTCTGTTGAATTTACCCGCTCGGAAATCAAATCTTTCTTTGATTGGTGTCGCAGCCAAGACAACCCGCATTCATGAGTACGTCACTTTGCTTATTTTCTCGAGACATGACCCAGGTGTCATGCTCACCGCAGAAGCCGCTGTGCTTCCCCGCATTACTGACCCGCTTCCATCTACCGCTTTGGCGCCTTGCATACGCGCTCAATATCAGCACTTACCGCTGGGTGACCCTCAGTTCGACACCCCTTCCGGTGTTGACATCATTCTAGGTGCTGACATTTTCACACAGATACTTGTGAACGGACCTTGTAATATTATCCACGGACAACCCTCGGCACTCAACACCAGGTTAGGTTGGGTCATCATGGGTTCCATACCTTATAGCATGCCTCAGCAGCCACGTGTATTCATCACTACTCTGAAGTCAATCGATGACAACCTTAGACGCTTTTGGGAAGTTGAGGAAGTCGCACCAGCAAATCACCTCAGCCCTGAAGATCAACTGTGTGAGGAACTGTTCGCAACCACTACTGATCGTGACGCAACGGGAAGATACATCGTAGCACTTCCATTTAAGCCGGAAGCTATCTCGCTTAAGTCTAACCGTAACACTGTTCTTGCGAGTTATCATGCGTTAGAAAGACGTTTAAGCCGCCAGCCTGAGGTAGCCATACAATATCATCAGTTTATGGCCGAGTATATCGCTCTCGGGCACATGTACCCTGCCCTCAAGGCTTCTGACTATCTTATTCCGCACCATTGCGTATTTAAGACCACCAGCTCTACTACTAAGCTTAGAGTGGTATTTAACGCGTCATCACCAGATTGCCACGCAAACACTCTGAATCAGCAAATGTTATCCGGTCATAAACTGCAAAAGGACTTGGCTAATTTAATCATATCTTTCCGTTTATATACCTACGCTGTCTGCACCGACATCAAGATGATGTACCGTCAAATTTTGGTCCGACCTGAGGATCGTTCTTACCAACACATACTTTACCGTGCTTCACCTCAATCTCCGTTAACTGAGTATGAACTTGCTACGGTCACCTATGGCCTAACCCCTTCCGCTTACTTAGCTTTGCGAACGCTTGAACAACTAGTAAAGGATGAAGGAACCCGCTATCCTACAGCCTCCGAAGCAATCCTTCATCAGACCTACGTAGATGACGTCGTCGCTGGAGCCGACACGCCTGAGGCCGCTAAGACGCTAATACAAGAACTTATTGACATTTTCGCTCGCGCCGGCCTGGAACTCAGAAAATGGTCGTCGAATGAACCCTCGCTACTCGCAACGCTACCTCCCTCTCACTTGGAAAATCCGCTGTTGTTTCAGGACGAATCCGCTGCAATTAAAATATTGGGTTTGCAATGGAACCCCTCGTCAGACTCGTTCTCATATCAAACTCAAACTTTCACGCTGGTGCCTACCAAACGCACCATCTTATCCTACGTCGCTCGCACTTTTGACCCGCTTGGCTTCTTAACGCCTATTACCTTTTGGATTAAGGCTTTTCTTAAACGCTTGTGGTTGGAGAAACTGGACTGGGACCAGCCTCTGCCAACCCCTCTACTCGATCAATGGGACAGCTTCCTTGTCCATTTCGCTTGTTTGTCCGATATTCAAATTCCTCGCCATGTAGGCACGCGATCAGCCAGTCATCGCATCGTTGGGTTTTGTGATGGTTCCGAGGCAGGCTATGCTGCTTCTATCTATTTGAGATCTGAGCTTAACGGGTCCGTCAACGTCAGCCTGTTGAAAGCTAAAAGTAAGGTAGCCCCTGTTAAATTACTTACCATACCTCGTTTGGAACTTTGCGGCGCAGTACTGCTGGCTAAGTTATACAAATCAATTCAACCAGCTCTTGATTTCATTCCAATCGCTAACACTCTCTTCTTTACTGATTCTGAGATAGTACTTCATTGGGTTCAGACCCCGCCTCATCAATTGAAAACTTTCGTAGCTAACCGCATCACTGAGATTGTGTCAATCACCTCCATGGATCATTGGTTTCATGTCTCGACTCTTGATAACCCCGCAGACGTCGCGTCTCGCGGTTGTTTGCCTGATCAACTTGCTACACACCCGCTCTGGTGGCATGGACCTCCTTGGTTAATACATTGTCCTACCACTTGGAATCTGTCTAGGCCTAAAGGCACTAACCCGGATCAGACGGAAACAAAGGTTGAGGCTAAGGTAAATTGTACCGCTGTGCAAGAGCCCAACCGTCTTATGGAAATCATTGAACAGCATTCGAGCTTAACTACTCTTCATCATGTCTTCGCGTACGTATTACGATTCATCGACCACTGTCGCAACAAGAGCCTGGCGATCGGCCATCATCACAACACACGCTATAAGGCCAAAGCAGCCTCAGTTAAACCTACGCTACGACCGCTGTCAGTACAGGAGTTGGATAACGCAAAAGCTGTATGCGTTAAGCTGGTACAAACCTCTGGCTTCAGTGAAGCTCTGCAAAAGCTTCAAGCTGGTAAACGCGTCAACGACCATTTACGCAACCTAACACCATTCATCGACGCCCATGGTCTACTCAGGGTGGGCGGTAGACTTGATCATTCGTCTCTTAGTTACGATTCTAAACACCCGCTTCTGTTACCAAAGCGCCATCATTACGTTGACCTCATCTGTGACCATTATCACAAGCTGGCCTTGCATGCCGGACCGCGTACCACTCAAGCCTTGATCAACAGTGAATTTTGGGTCATAGCTCTGCGATCATTACTTCGCCAACGCATCCATGCGTGCATTCGATGTTTCCGCATGCAAACTAAACCACGCCAGCCCATGATGGCACCTTTGCCCTCATCAAGAGTTACGCCGTCTCCACCTTTCTATAGAGTCGGAGTAGATTTCGCTGGACCTTTTGACACAAAGGCCAACCATTTGCGCACCTCCAAGCTATTGAAAGCTTACCTCTGCTTATTTGTATGTATGACTACTAAAGCAGTTCATTTGGAATTGGTGACCGACTTATCTACTGATGCCTTCCTCGCCGCATTACACCGTTTCACCGCTAGACGAGGTTTACCTTCAGAAATTTATTCCGATAACGGCACGAATTTTACTGGCGCTGCTAACCGACTTAACGATGTCTACAAGTTTCTGGACCGCTCTAGCTCACTTATTGAACGCAAGCTAGCTGACCAACGCATCAGTTGGCATTTCAACCCTCCGGCTGCCCCTCATTTTGGAGGACTTTGGGAAGCCGCTGTCAAATCCGCTAAGTTGTTATTGCGACGCACTGTAGGCAACACCACCCTCACCGCTGAAGAGCTATCTACTCTGTTCATCCGGATAGAAGCCATTTTGAACAGTCGTCCTATTTTCGAAGTTTCGCCAGACCCCAGTGAAGGAGCGTCCTTTCTCACTCCTTGACACTTTCTGATTGGCCGTCCACTACTGTCACTTCCCGAAGAATGTTATACTGAGCCTCCGCTTAAATCTCGATGGTCTATGCTCCAACAGATGTCCAACCGCTTTTGGAAAATTTGGTCCACTCAGTATCTACACACTCAGATTCAACGACACAAGTGGAATAAGGACTCGACGCCACTCAAGGAAAATCAACTCGTCTTCATAACTGGAGAACACTCAAGCCCCCTTCATTGGCCTATGGGAAGGATCATCAGTCTGCATCCTGGAAAAGACCACGTCTCTAGAGTAGCCACCATCCAGACCGCTCACGGACAGCTGAGACGACCAGTCAACAAGCTCGTCGGCTTTCCGCTTCATCATTAGTTTTTCACCGCTTTTCTACAGCCTCTTTCTTCGGCGCTCTTGCCCCTGTTGTTTCTTTTGGTTGTCTTCGTTTTCCCTGCCACTTTCTTCTTCGGCACCCTCGGGTCCCGGTGCTTTATGGCTCTTCGCCCCCCACCCACCTGGCGGATTAAAAACATTCGTTTTGGTGGGCGGTATGTTCGAGTCAGCGCTCGAAGTTTCAATGTGCTTTGACCTACCTAACAGCTGTACCGTGACGTATTGGTCACGTGATCTCTGACCCGCTAATCGATATCCGAAAACTATTGATTTTCTTGGATGAACTCTATGCACCCCCACTCCCTTCTTATTTTCTACGTTAATTTCCGCTTCAACACAAAGTAGAATCGTTCTGACCCTCGAATAGTGCAGTCCTACGTTAAACCTCGTAGCCTATTCCGCATGGCTTTTGTTTCAGACAATTTAAAGTACCGCTTTCGTTCGTTAATTGTGCTTAAGGTGCGGACCGCGTTAATGAACTTTAATGAACATTTTAATGAACATTTTAACTGTATATTTTCGCCGTGTTAGTAAAAGTGTCGCCCGATTTCGCCGGTTGCGCAATCTTAGTGCGTGTACTCGCGGCAATAAACTAAGTGCTTTGTAAGCTTAACTTTTACGTTTACTCATATTTTCAATTGAGTTTTTAGTTGCGTGATCGCCTTCAAGAATTCTACGCTGCCTGAGACGACCACAGTACTGTGGAGACTTCACCTCGATTCCAACGTCGCATCGCTTCTTACCTATGGTAAGTGCGTAGTTAAGGAATATGAACAATTTATAATTTATTTGTATTAAATTCAGTGTCGTTGCGTTTTTAGTGTTAAATGACTCTATTTTGCTTAGAACAGTGCTTAAGCTTGCTATGTTAAATATTAACGTAAATTACGCAATCCAGAGTAACCTTGTTAACAATAGGGCTTACCGCACCTCGTGGTTTTAATTCTAACTTTTTGATCTGCGGATTAAACACTAGCCTAGCTTAATATTATTAAATATTAAAATAAAATTGTGTTAATTTTAATTTAATTATTTTAAGTTGAACATTAAAATAAGTTTCAATTCGTGCCCCTCAAAATAATTACGCGTCTCTGATTACAAAAGCGACAGTACGGATTACATTTTGTAATAGTTGTGATTCTAAAACAAAGCCTCCAAAAAATGCTCGTTGCAAAGAATTTCTCCTCCCTTTCTGTTCGGTGTTAATTACAGTGTTGCCAAATCAGCGCTCATTCAATACGAGAACGGGTTCAGTGCTATTTCGATCGTAAAACATTAATCTTGGAAATTAATGATGAAATGTCTTCGTAGAGCAAAACCAAGTAACAAATATCAATCAAGTGTGAAAGCTTTGGCAACCGCGAGTTAACACTTTACAATCTTCTCTTCAATACGATTTAATATAGGTTAATAATAAAGTTATATTTGCTAACTCAGGTTGAAACTCTGTTATTACCAGAATTAATACTGCTTTTCAAGTCATATTTTTATTAAGTTTTTTTTTACAAAAGAATTAAATCTCTCCTAGGTAAATAGTCACCTTTTAAATTAGTGTTTTTAAGTAAACAGTAAATCTTATTAATTTATTACCTTTAATATTTCCTGTAGAACATATATTATAGTTCAGGTTTTTTTGGGGAGTTTGTAGATTTTTTCTCACAATTGTTCACGTTAATGATTCAATAATACTGACGTCACAAGTGAATTACATGTTTAATCAGGTATTTGTGAGTCAGTGAATTCCCCCTCCAAAGACAATTCACGATACCTCTCAACAGAGAGCTCTTAATTAGAAATACCTAAGGATATTGCGCCAAACCTAATAAATAATAAACCCCTAATGTGTGCTTCAAAGGCGTCCCTTCCTCGCATGTACATACCTGGACTATCTTGTAATAGAACCTGTCTTGTAATAAAACCATTTCAATACGTAACAAAGTAAATCCTTACCGACAATATGGCCTTGTCTTATAATATAGTGCTAACGTCCCTACTTCGAAGTAGCCACTCCAATTAAAGTATTATAAATATACTCTACATCATGCATTTAAAAATAACATATTTCTTAATATTTGTAATTCTTATTTGGCCATTTGCTTTGTTTTAACCACTGTTATAGTTTCGTCTTTTCCCTGTTCTTCGTTATTTGAATTAGCTTTCCTACAAATCCTTACAAAGCAGCTTGCGAGTTTAAAATGCTGTAAACTTCTCGTAAAATGCTTTTCGAAATAATTCCATCCATTAAAAGAATTGAGCTTTTTAGTTGCCCTAAAATGTCACTTTTGTAGGAGGCAAGTTGTATGTAGCATTAGGGAAGAAAACCTTAAACAGCATTTAGGGGAAATGCCTGATGCAACTTATAGGTGGCAAGTCTGATGGAGTGTTTAAGTGAAATACCACGCCACCATGAAGTGTTGGGGTGGCAGGTCATATGCTGCATTAGGGTAGACAAATATATACAGCATTTGAGGGAGGCCTGATGCAACTTATAAGTGGCAAGTCTGATGGAGTGTTTAGGTGAAATACCACGCCACCATGAAGTGTTGGGGTGGCAGGTCATATGCAGCATTAGGGTAGACAAAAATATACAGCATTTGAGGGAGGCCTGATGCAACTTATAAGTGGCAAGTCTGATGGAGTGTTTAGGTGGAACACCACACCACCATGAAGTGTTTCGGTGGCAAGTTATACGAACCATAAGGGTAGCCAATATTATACAGCATTTTTTGGAGATGCATAATACAACATATAAGTGGCAAATCTGATGTAGTGTTTAGTGGAATTCCTCCCCGCCATGAAGTGTTTCGATGGCAAGTTATACGAACCATAAGGGTAGCCAATATTATACATCATTTTTTGGAGTTGCATAATGCAACATATAAGTGGCAAATCTGATGTAGTGTTTAAGTGAAATACCACGCCACCATGAAGTGTTGGGGTGGCAGGTCATATGCTGCATTAGGGTAGACAAATATATACAGCATTTGAGGGAGGCCTGATGCAACTTATAAGTGGCAAGTCTGATGGAGTGTTTAGGTGAAATACCACGCCACCATGAAGTGTTGGGGTGGCAGGTCATATGCAGCATTAGGGTAGACAAAAATATACAGCATTTGAGGGAGGCCTGATGCAACTTATAAGTGGCAAGTCTGATGGAGTGTTTAGTTGGAACACCACACCACCATGAAGTGTTTCGGTGGCAAGTTATACGAACCATAAGGGTAGCCAATATTATACAGCATTTTTTGGAGATGCATAATACAACATATAAGTGGCAAATCTGATGTAGTGTTTAGTGGAATTCCTCCCCGCCATGAAGTGTTGGGGTGTCAAGTCCCATGGATAACTGGCTTCCTATGTAGCATTTAGGAGGAAAGTCATAGGCAGCGTTGACGTTGCACGAGTTATATTGTAGATCATATTTTCTGCCCATGATTTTTATCTTCAATCGATGTCGTTTAGAAACATCACTTTTATCAAACAAAAACACGCTCAAAATGTTACCCAATATTACATATTTCTAATCATGTAATAAATGTGCAAATAAACTCATTTTAAAGGGCACATTTAAACACACAACGACCACTTGACTTCATGTTATAACCATTATCTTTAGACACTGAAACAAGTTATATTATAATGGGATTGTAATAAACCGTGACTTTAATGCTGTGACTTTATGCGTGCGAGGTTCTTAGGTGAAGAGAACAAACTAGTGAACAAGCAAAATACACCGAGTTTTCCGCCCTGGGAATCATTTCTGTTAGTGGCAAACTTTGCAGGAAACTAATCCCGTAACCACTGTGGACTTTGTTTAACTAGAACTTACTTCTCTGCACAAAAGTCTCCCGTCTAAATGAATCCCTTACAGTGATTGCATACAGAACAGAAATGCAATTTGAGATGGTTCAGTTGTGTTGGTCTCCTCCTTTAGTTATTGCTGTCTTCCGGATAGTTGACACGAGGTGGAACCTAACCAAGATTATATAATGTTTTATTCGTCAAATACATAAAACACCACTGGTGCTGAAAACTACGGCAACATATAACATTTTCCGAGGTTACCCATTAATAGATTTAAGGCTAATAATGTGGGTTATATATTGCAGAGGAAAAAGCGTTATTGGAAAAAAAGGATTATTCTGTGGAACAAACAAATCTGACTTTACGGTACGCTAAAATCATCTCGCTGTGTAAGCGTATATTCGACGAATATATATATATATATATATATATATATATATATATATATATATATATGGTGCATATAACACCCATAGCTTGAACTAAACGATAAGGTTTGATTTCACACAACAATTGATTTTATATTGTAATACAGCTAGTTTAAAACGTCTTAAGCTTGGTTCGCTGCCATACATTCTACCCATCCTACCAGCTCTTCCATCACCAGGTAACCTGTCATTAATCAATGCTATCGATTTATTACGAAATAAATGTTTATTACAAAAATTAATTTATTTTTATTCGGTTTTACTTAAGTCCTCCACTAACCACTCATTGCAGTTTCTTCGATGTTTTACAGCAAATGTTACTACTTAAGCCTCCATTGCTCTCGGTTGTACCTTCACATCTACTCGGTTTTACTTAAGTCCTCCATTAACCACTCATTGCAGTTTCTTCGATGTTTTACAGCAAATGTTACTACTTAAGCCTCCATTGCACTAAGCTCTCGGTTGTACCTTCACATCTACACTGTTTTATTTCGTCCTTTCTTCTTCCTCTTGCCCTTCTCTGGACATCGTATATTGTTCTATTTCACACTAGTTACGAAGGCTATGTACAATTACAAAGTTAATAAAGAGATTATTTTTGCCTACTTTTAGTGAAAGAAAGTTTCTATATTATTTCAGAATATTTTTTCTCTTACTATTACGGTTTTGTACCTCTAAACACCGTAATATATCTTTATTTAGACACATGTTTAGTGCATTTTCGTGGTAATGCCCAAGCAATTTGTATAATTGTTCCTTGTAACTGTTACCTCCATGTCTTGATTCTTTATAATCCAGACGTATTAATTTCCTATACATTCACTGGGAATAGAGTTTTGTATTTAATAGATTAAACAGTTTAGTTAAAAAGTTTAAGTATTTCAGGTAATTAGTTGTAGAGAGATTTACGTTTGTCCAGGTAGGGATTATTAATAAATTAAAAAAGCAGTTTGTCCTAAGCTTTCCTGCACAGCGTTTAATTCGTCCGGCATCCGCTAGAGCTCTCTGCAGACTATATTTCCTGTCGTAGCCAGTAGTACGTATTTTTTTTATTTTAAAATATCTATTTCATTACATACTTTGAGTTTATTTTACCTTTGATTCTTCAGGCCTTTGCAACACTTGTGTTTGAAACAAAATATTTGCCCAATATGTCACTAAACTACTCTTAGTTTATCTAATTCACTTTAAGGACATATTTCAAGGAAGCTAAAAACTATAACACTGGCCTAAAAACGTCCATTAGCTTTACAATAAAACAAAAGTAAGTGGAAAATCTGAAACAAATTCGTTATTTTAGGAAGGTGAAAAGGTGTCCCTAAATTTACATGAAGGTTTGGTCTTCAACGCACCCTCCTATGGTGCAAAAGGGACATTTTGTGGTGGAAACGTCACTTTATCAACAATTAATCCAAATATTTAATTAAAACCAGTTGTACCAGCAATTTAGAAGGGATTCCTTTCGTTGGATTCTAAATTTTATATCTAACGTAATTTCCTTATGAGAGACAGTTAAAGACGGAACATTTATCAATGTCACTTCTGCTGTTCCTTGCGACTCCGCCACTGAGGCTTATTAAATGGTTGCAAATCTCCGATTGCTCCACTCCTCAGAAATTATGCTTTGATTCTTCTCAAGTATTTTTATCTACAATACTTCATTCATCGTTTTAAAACATTAATGATTGTAGCTTTAATGTTTACCTTGCCTTCGCACCTCACGTCACTACGTTTTTACAACTTAATAACATGCACATTTATTTTCCTCTTTCCTTGTGTCAATAAATTCTGTCTACTCACGTATAAACGTGTCCTGTACTGCCCATGGATGCTATTTATGGCGGTGGCAGGCATCATGTGGCAAAGTATCCCTGATGGGAGGTACTACTTACACACTTCCTCATGGGCTACATTTACCTTTGTGCTTGTATGAAGTATAAATAGGTCGGGACACAATATAAAGTTGCTTTCAGTAACATAAAGTATATATAAGACTTACTAAATGAGAGATTTGGTTTGTAGTCGTTCTGAAATGGTTACTTGTCAACATTTGCGATATGTAGTGTATATTTATCGATAGGTGTTCTCAGCAAATAGGCATACAATCTCGATCCAATCCATTCTTCTCTCTTTTCCTCAGTTTATCGAGAAAGCACTGCAAACTACATAAAACGATATCCAACTCACGATGGCTGTGGCTCTAAAATACTCTACACACATTGTACCAGAGCCTGGAATTGCCTTCCTCACCTACTCTCAAACCGTCGTTCCTATATTCTGTAAAAGGTTGTCTTCTTCGAGTTTATTACGTAAAAATAATATAGTATGCATAATATATATAGCATGTTATAAATATAGTAGTGTTTAGTAATATAATTACTAATTTATAGCGCTAAACAATGTTATGTTGATAATATGTAAGAGACCTTAGTATAACCGGGAGTCTAGTTTTATCTATATTGTGAATCAAACATCACAAACAGATTTATTAATGTTACACATCAGTGAAAGTTTATTTTATTTGAAATGTTACCAATCTAGTCTAAGGTTTCACAAAGAAAGGGTGGTGTCGGTTTATGAGTAAATTGTCTTATTTGCACCCTTGAACATGCAGAAATATGCCTGAGATGTAAAAACAAAAATGAGTAAACCTACCCTTAAATTTATATTATGTATTTATGATTGTATATGAAATAGTTAATGATGAAGTAAGTCAGACGTTTGTAAACCAATATTGCCACTGCGAGGGGAATGTAAATAGGCCTTACTGCCATCTAAAGGAACCAACTATGATAAGTAATGCTTCTTTAAATAAATAAAAAAATTAATACTTTTCTTTAGAACCAAGTCCTTCTTCTCCGCCTAAACACTTAAAACCACACACACATAGAGAAATACACACACATATGAAATAAAGCGAGGTATACATGGATTTCTCATAGAAATTTAGAATTACTCTTATAATTAATTGTAAGTAACATAATTAATATAAAACAGTGTTGCCACTGCAAGGGAAATGTAATATATCAAGCGGACATTCCTGATATCTCACAGAAATCCGTAATGCTCACGGTCAAAGAAGTTACAAAATAAAATCTTTCTACCCAAATAAAATTCCTCCCTCTACCAATATACACTCGGGGCACATAATGCGCTTCTATTCAGAAATATGTCCGCTACAGAAGCAGCAATGTTCCTCGAGGAGAAAGGTTAAAAGCTTCGAGCTACAGTATTTGTATTGTCAAACTTATTTCGATATCCTTGACAAATATCAACTGAAGGTAAAAGCTTAAAAAATAACAATTGTAGAATAAAAATACAACTTTAATAAAACAAATATTAATCCTATAGTATACCCTCACAGATACGAAATAGGTAAATGTTACTAAAACTGTCCGTTACTTATTTGTTTACAGTCTTTGGCTTTAGATCCGTGCATTAAAGTCTATTTTTATTGTATTTTATATATTTTTATAAAAGCGAATTTTTACCTTGTTTTACTAAACTACAAATACCTTGATAAACATTTTGTTTGTAATGTCTAATAAAAGTTATTATTACTACTAATATTAGTATTATTTTTAATATTAAATAACGTTTTAGATTTATTTGTCTTTTCTTTATATATTATCTTTTCTGTATTAACCGCAACAAACCCGATTGAATGCTTTTAGTAAAGTTTGCGCACAACGTACAGACTTATACGTTTGTCTCGCTGACAGTGCGCAAGCGCAGATCCCTCTTATCTAGAAGCTTAGCTGTCCGTAGATTATTATGACCGACATGATCCCAAATTTCCATAATGTTTGGCCGCCGGTGTTTGAAATCACTTTGCCCTTTCCCCTGCCCTGTTGGTTTTGGGCTGTGTATAATAGCGCCGTCATTAATAACCAAAGTGCGATGAATGGAGTTTTGGATTTGACAAGATGTTACAGGTTACAGAGATTTTATTGATGTTTACGCTAATTAATAGTTGTATATATGAAATAACAAATTCAGTACAAGTAACAAATTGGAAAGATTTACACAACGGTATAATTAAAGGAGATCAGCAAAACAAAGAAGCAATATTTAAATGTTAAAAGTAATATTTTTAAAAATGCCATTGATAGATATAAAAGCAAACAAATACTTAAAAAATATATACAAATAATAAAACAAAAACGGTTAAAAACGGTAGCAAAATTAAACATTCGCAAAATTACATAAGTTTTACTAAAAATACAAACAAAAATGACTATTAAGAAAGCACATTTATTGAGCCCTGTAGAGACTGACTATTGGCAAAACGTGACGTCAGCTTTAAGCTTGTTTTTACTTTAAAGCAAAATCTGACTCTGAGAACAAAATGTCTAACACAAATATACTTCCACGAGATTTTAACTTTTACAAAGATATACTTTCATTTACGTTTATTAAAAACGTTCGCTTTTTCTGGGACACTTTGTTTAGATATGACTACAAAACTCGAATCATGATATTATAATCCATGTTTCTAACTGTTGAAATTGTTACTATATTTATCTTTATTTACAAACTTCCCTCTGTTACTTCATATGAAGAAATATATTAAACTAAATTTTAAAAGCTGTAGGCCTAAATGATTTGAGAATAAACATCGATTTACCTAAATATTTAAAGATTTCTTTGAGTTTTTTTCAGTTCATTCTATTAGTTTACACTCTCTTTGTATATCTTGTGTAAAATTGTATTCGTTAATAAATTATTATTTGGTTATTCACTCAAATTAAAATACATCTTTTTATGACACTTCACGTTCATACGGTTTTTTCAATATTAATTCATTTACATAATTCATAATTGATTAGTTTTATAATTTTAGTTTTGTATAGGGAAACATTTTTCACAAAAAGGGGCAAGGTATGCATATAGTTATTTCGTTCCATTTTTATTAGAATAAGTAGTTACATATGATTTCAGAAAACAACTTAAATTAGGTTACTTCTGGTAGAACAGCTGTTTGAAGGCATATGTTATGTTACATTATTTATATTACTTGTAATAATTTAATAAAAAGTACGGAAAGAAAATTTAACTTTATTGAACCAAGTAGTGATTGATTTTAAAACATTTTTTGATTGTTTTTAATTTTTTTTTAAATATATTAACAAATAATTTACATTTGTTCTGTGTAATTGGACATTACGCTATGAAGAACTGAAGGTATGCCCCAGCAAGAATTGGACAATTTATTTTACCTCTGTAAAACAACATTTTTGGTAAACCCTTCTCCCAACCTCAAATGGTAAGATCCGAAAACTCATGTCTTACTTTTAAAATCCTTATATTTTCCAAATCATGTTCCTAATTCCAAAACCCAGCCACTATAAATGTTAAAAGTTCGAAAGCTTCTGTGATCATCAATCACTTCGATCTTTTACCTCCATTCACTTTGAAAGCCTAAAGTTTGACCTCAGAGATACGGTATGAGGCTAGCCTAACCTTAACGAACGCTCTTGTTGCCAGCAAGACATGGTAGGAAATACTTATTGTTTTATTCCCAAAATCAACCTTTAAAAATCGTCATTGGTAAACCTACCATGACAAGAGTAAAATGTATAAACGTGTAAATACAAAACTGATAACAGTACTAAACATCTGTTAACTTCACGTGAATCCATGATACATTCTCTATTAGTAGATGTAATTACATGAATATTTTTTAAAAGATATGTAAAATAACATTACTTATAACTTTTATAGTTTGTTGCTGGACAAACACTTTTTTTTAAATAAAATCCACACATTTTACTCCCGTAAATAAATAACATTTTTTGCAAATAAAAATCTTCGCGTGACGTCATTGTTGTGTAACGCTTCACTTTATAAAACTCTTTTAATACAATTTTCTCGCCACACTTTTGCTAATGAATGGAATCTGTTTCGATTAGAAATGACCGCTTCTGGAACAGACAAACCGATTCCACGGCACTATGAATAATGAATGAATTGTTTTAAGCTGAAGCCAATAATCAGCTCTAGGACTGAGTCTCCAGCGCTGCCTGGCTATATTGCAAGAGCCACTTTACTTATTGGCTTTCTTCCATTTTCCTTTTGTCAGGAAGACAGCCTATCTGCTCCTTCCATTATTAAGTGTCTTTCACGTGAATGCATTACATAAAGCGCAAGATCAACCCTAAAAAGGGGTTAAAATTAAATTAAGTCAATTATTTTGTTACATTTTAGAAGTAAAAGTAGTGAGTGTGTGTGTGTGTGTGTGTGTGTGTAGGTGTGTGTGTGTGTGTGTGTGTGTGTGTGTGTGTGTGTGTGTGTGTGTGTGTGTGTGAGTAGAAGTGAAAAAGAGAGAGGATGAGAAGGATTGAGGTGCAGACAAAACGAAGTACAGGAAGAAAGAGGTGCAGGAAGGAAGAGAGATATGTAAGAAGTAGTAGATGGAAATAGAAATGATAGATTGAGGCGAAATGAAATGGAGAATAAGAAAGAGAGAGGAAAAGGTGAAACAGAGAGAGAGAGATAAGAAGAGGAACGGATTGTGTTTGTATCTCTTCATGCACTTGGGCGAAGGAATTGGGTTTAAGTACTTAAGCAACACACCGAAACTAAAATGATCTTAAACTATTTATTTAATGACAATCACAAAAACAACGCATAGGGCTAAAGAAATTCTCTGGTAGGTAAATAGTATTTTTTTTAAACTAAGTAACAAGGTTAATTTTGTCATAAATGCGTTACACAGTTTTAAAATATAATAACAACATCTGAGGTGATGCCAACCCTTTCTCCCAACTCAACTAAGTGAGTAACGTATAGTATACTGAACCTAGTCCTGGAAGGGTAGGCACAGCTTACTCTCTTGTCTGGTCTTACACTCGCCATTTACTAAGGGCAATGTAATCCTAATGGCAAAGTTATAAACATAACACTAAAAGAGCAATAGAACTACAAACACAAAGTTAATCAATGGATATCATTTTATTTCAAATGGTATAAACAGAAATTGTTTAGAGTCAATTCCTACGTAGGCCAACAGAAAATGCTTTTATTTTAGTTTCTTTTATTAAATATCTACAATAATATAAATAAAGTAATATACGCTTAAAAACAGCTGCATTCAGCTGTTTATGAAACCATATGTTATCATTTATTTTAAGCCAAATGGGAGGAAATAACTAAATTGCATACCTAACAGCTATTGTGAAAACGTTTTCTCCGTTATGGAACTAAAATTATTTTATTAAATTTAATTAATGTAATATTATTTGAATAACCTGTTATTACATCAAGTGCCATCCCCTACAAGTTTAAAATAATGTATTTGAACTTGAGTGGATGAATAGAAACTATTTCTTTAGTGGTTGAAAATTTGAACAAGATGTTTATAATTTTATATGTGTGTGTGTATATATATATTGATAGATAGATAGATAGATAAATAGATATGTGAGGAGAGTCTAAAGTATCAGGAACAATTGAAAAACAAAAAATAAAATGTTTAAAAAAAAGATCGTTATCGAAAAGCTAAGCTTGACCAAAAGTAGCTCAATTTAGCGAATACAGGCTGGAATCGACTCAGATAGAATGACAGCTGACACACAAGATTTATAGTATAAAGCGATCTAGTGAAAACATCATCAGGATTCAAATTAGCCATATTCTTTTGAAATAAAACAAGTTGAAATGACGCAATCTTAACCGAACGCTGACTTCAAAATAAACCTCCTGTAGCTTTGTACTTTGCGTCGAGAGCATTTGTTACAAACTTTTCCTGAAAGAGATATTTACAAACGAAATCAGATATAAAGCTGTTCAGTTTTACTCACAAGGACCAACTATCTCGCTTTGCTAGTGCTTTAAACAGTTTAGGATTGTAGGGAAGCTTCAAGTTCCCTTTGTTTAATGTTATTTAGTCTGACAACTGGCCCTTATTGGTTGCGCCTTTGAAGTACGAATCCAGTTATATTGGTCTCTAAAAGTAAAGTGTCATTCGATACTCGTTAACGAACAAGTGTTAGTCTGGGAGAGTTGTGGCACATTTTGCCTAATATTGTTGATGGCGTTCTAGGCGCACGATACAGGCCGCAAAGCAAACCTGTGTTTAGAGTGGTATTCTACGTTATTTACAGGCGTTTCTGTGTTGTACTGCAATAGAAAAATATTTTTATCCTCACCGTTTCTATTATTTTTCTGCTTTTTGGAAACCTTTTAAAAGATTAGTTTTAAGCAAAAAATGAATCATATTTATGTGTTTCGTATTAAACTCCAAAACAGGATGTTATAGTTTATTGAAGTGTCATGTATTATTAAAAACCGTTTAACGTCAATTTATCTATACTAAGTCGTGGAAAGAATTTTTTAAAAAAGAGTAAGATAGGTCTATGTAAGGTACCAGCCGAGGTAAATTATAAAACAGAACTTTTAAACATATATCTTTATAATGTAGTCTATATATATATATATACATTTAAGATCAAATAATACACACAAATACAGGAATATTTAATTTATTGAACAATAAACTCAAAGCTTTCCGTTGGTTTACATTACAAACATCTTCAGGAGTTACAATAGTAAGAATGATAAAAGAACTGTGTGAATTGACAGTTCTTTTATCATTCTTACTATTGTAACTCCTGAAGATGTTGGTAATGTAAACCAACGGAAAGCTTTGAGTTTATTGTTCAATAAATTAAATATTCCTGTATTTGTGTGTATTATTTGATCTTAAAAATATTCTAACAGGAAAACACATTTGATATTCTATATATATATATATATATATATATATATATATATATACATACATACATATATATATATATATATATATATACATATATATATATATATATATATATATATATATATATATACATATATATATATATATATACATATATATATATATATATATATATATATATATATATATATATATATATACATATATATATATATATATATATATATATATATATATATATATATATATATATATATATATATAGAGAGAGAGAGAGAGAGAGAGAGAGAGAGAGAGAGAGAGAGAGAGAGAGGGAGGGAGGGAGAGAGAGAGAGAGATGGATGAGTGTATAAACGGATGAACGGGCGGGACGGGACGGGATGAGACGGGACAGACAGATAGCCAGCTGAAAAATAGATAGATAGATAGACAGATCGATTTTCGATAGATGGATGGAAAAGTTGCACATTCACACGCACGCACACCACAATATTTCCCTTCTTAATCGAATATAAACCTATACAATACAAACCATATTATTGTGGATTTTGCTTTTAGCTCTTTTGATTTCATTTATGTTTCTTCCGATTGCCTTTTTCTTTGATGTTTTCCGATTTTATTTAAAACAAGGTAGAGCAAAAACCTGAATGGGAGGATAAGACGTACGTATTGATATAGAATGCGAAAATAAAGGTAGAAAGGAGCATTTTCGTCCTCCCTATGGAATTGCTTAGGAAATGGAATTCCGTATTGTTGACAAGTAAACTTCACCAGTTTTGTATTTGAACCACCTAGATAGGCTACAGTTTTTTTCTCATGAATCTTCCATTCATGTGTGAATAGTTCTTTTTAGTAAACATTAAATAAAAAACTTATAATAAATTCACCATATAGCCTACCTCTTTTTTTTAATGAGTGGTTTCTAATTCAATAAACCCACCGTGGAAATTAGTTTGTTTGATTATTTTTGTAATTTCGGGCGCGTTTGTGTGTGAATATTTTATCATCGGAAGGTTTGTTAGTTGATGTTTAATACTTCAAAGTTTTAATCATTCGACTCTCGTTGAAATAAATCCACGTAAAACATTGATTAAAATAGGAGAAAGCAAAAATTATCATTTAACAGGAATGTGTAACGAAGGACTTCAGTATCTAAGTCCAAACTTTAAAGTCCATTACTGAGTAAAGGTTAAACAATATTTCAAGACGTTCTATTGATCCTATCGACGCAAGCTATGATTAAACACTAACCTAACTCCATATGTAGTTTTGTTCACATTTTTATTTTCAACATTGTCATTATAGGGGTAACTGAAATGCAAACTGTTTCATAATACAACATGTTGGAAATCCTTCCTGAATAGTGCAATTGTTAAGTGTTACAAATAAAATTTAGCAATATTAAGAAGCATATCAACAATTAACTCAAAACGAAAAATAATCACCCTAAACTCCAGGTATAATCTGTTTATTTGAAAAAAAAACATCAAAATTTAATGTTATTGGTTGAACTATACATAAAATATGAAACACAGCGGACTCGTCAATAATTAAAAGACGATCCTATTTTTGAAGATATGTAGGGTATTAATAATAATCTCTTTCCAGCCTATTCATTGCAGTCTCCAGGTGGAACCATATTTCTCAAGCTTTGGGACGCCGAATCTTATTTCAGATGAAACATCTTGAATCTTTGAATATAAACACTTGCAGAGGAAAGGTTTACTGGTACGTTGCAAGGTCAAATATGTCTTTCAGCATTACCCATCTGCTCATTTATATATAGATCTGTTTTAATAAATACATTGCCGAAATTGTGTGACAAATTGTCAAAACTGATTTATATAAAGCAAACTTACACATAGAGAAAGAGAGAAGAGAGGGAGAGAGAGAGGGGGGGGGATTAAATATGTATCAAAGGGAGCGATTCCAAGTAAATGTATAGAATGATGTACTCAAACAAAGCACAAACTATTACGTTAAAAGTCTCCGTGTCATTACGCCGTTAATAAACTAGGTAACTAACCTCAATTCACTACAGCCTGTCGCCAAGGAGTGGAAATGAGACACTTTCAAGTTTGCTGTGGATTTGCATAATATTAATGAAGTAGTGAGGTATAAATTTATATTATTTTGTAAGATATTCTACAAATATAAAACAACATACTATTTGTGCTACGGGTGTAGCGTGTGATGGTGTTTTTACCTTCGGTGGTTGAATGTATGTAACTGGTTTCCGAAATACGTCATGAACTAATATTATATATGTAGAATAATATGATAAGTTATAACCTATTATTGTATATGCATAATACACAAGACAAGAAAAGGATCCTTACGATGATAAAATGCCTTTGAATGGCATCACTTAGTTTAAACATAATTTAAAGCTTGTTGATTTTAAAATCGTTAGATTGTTGTGTGGGCATCTGTGTGACGTCTATTTACTTTTTGAAACCTTTTCTGTGTGATGTAGTTTTCCATTACATTTTTTTAAACAAAATTCCAGAAAACATATTATATTAATGTATTAGTTGTTTAAAGGTCAGTCGAGAACTATAAATATAGAAAATAATATTTGGCTTCCTATGATATTGTCGTGGTTTGATGTTCCGTGGACAAAGCACACGCGCGCGCGCTTGGACACACACGACACACACACGAACACACACACACACAAACACACAACACACACACAGACACACACACACACACACACACAAACATGCAGGAGTTAGTTATATATTTCTTGAATCAGCATCCGGACGTACGGATTAACCTTTCCAGTGGCTCACCATTAAGACTGTACTGGCATTTAACCAATTTACAACCCCGTCCACGTTTTTAAACTAATTACGCGTTTCCCTGGCCAGAAAATATACAATTCAAAACAAAATACGAAAAGATCTGAAAATTCTATTATGCATATACTCGTATTTCGAAATTTCAAAACGTCAAAATATGAACGAAAAATCCTAATCAAATGAAAACATAAGAGATTTGTAAAAGTTACTCAAGTTTGACCTTAATGATAAATATGTGGAGGGGAAATTCTTCATATAATCTTTATTTCTGTTAGAAATATTGGTATACGTACATTCTTCTGGCTTTCCTAACATCAACACTTTATTCTTCATTTGCTTGTTTAACAAAGAACTGTACTTTAGTAAAGTTTAAAGTTTTGATAATGGAATATTTTCGAGAAGCGTCATCGAAGAATAATGTTATAAAATTAAGAAAGGCAATGTAGTCATATGTATACGAGTAGTGGAGATAGAGAATAAAACATTTACAATTAAAAACAAAAACGTGAAAACAATAGATTTTATTTGGTCCATAGAATGAATTCCCATTAGAAATAAATTTACCTATAAACGCACCATAGGTTTCTCCTAACATAAACACTAATAACCCTAAATTACTTTTTATTAGGTGATAAAATAAGGCCATTAACAATAAAGTGATCGTAATATTGTAAATTGTAATAAATGCTACGAAACGCGAAGTTATTACGTTTTGTATGGTCGGGAAAGTTAAGGTTAAGAACAGCAAACTCCCCCTGAGTGTTTAAGTTATATCAATATCCCCAAGTGTCTACCCTAGTAGTTTAATTACATAAATCTCTTTAAGTGTCTCCCCTAATGATTATTTGACATAAGTCCCATCAAGTGTCCTCGTAGTAAATATTTGACATAAATCCTATCAAGTGTATCCCCTAATGATTATTTGACATAAATCCCATCAAGTGTCTCTCCTAATAATTATTTGTAATAAACCCCATCAAGTGTCTCCCCTAATAGTAATTTGACATATATCCTATAAAGTGTCTCTCCTAATAATTAATTGACATAAATCCCATTTAACTGTCTCCCCTAATATTTAATTGACATAAAACCATCAAGTGTTTCCCCTAATGAGTATTTGACATAAATCCTATCAGATGTCTCACTTAATGATTATTTGAAATAAATCCTATCAAGTGTCTCCACTAATGATTATTCGACATAACTCCCATCAAGTGTCTCCCCTAATGATTATTTGAGATAAATCCCATCAAGTGTCTCCCCTAATAATCATTTAACATAAATGGCATCATAATTCCCCTAATAATTGTTTGAAATAAATCCCATCAAGTGTCTCCCCTATTAATTATTTAACATAAATCCTTTCAAGTGTCTCTCCTAATAATTATTTGACATAAATCCCATGAGGTGTCTCACCTATTAGCTAGTTGACATAAGTTCCATCAAGTGTCTCCCCTAATAATTATTTGACATAAATCCCATTAGGTGTTTCCCCTAATGATTATTTGACATAAATCTCCCCTAGTGTCTTTCCTAATGATTACTCGACATAAATATCACTTAAGGAGAAAAGAGAAAGTCGTGCCTCTGGTTTTACATCTTGTTACAGCATAGACTAGACTTGAGTTACGGTGTTTAAATAGACAAGGTTGTTTGATATTAGCTGGATATGTTATTTCGCCCGTCCTTAACTTGGAGGACCGAAATAGTCCTTCACAATGCGAACGAGGAAAACTGTTTAATTAATGCATGTTTATTGCTTCATAAAGAAACACTGGACATTGGTAATGTTTGTATGAAAACGAAGATAGATGAAGCTCTCTAAATGAGTTAATGTTGTGTTTGTGTCGCCATTTGGAAGCGTATGTAGATCGCGCAGCCACCAATTACCCATAAGCTTGACAAGGATCAGGGCGCAACTCCGGTCATGTACCAACCTTTCTCTCTGACTATAAGTGTCCTTTAACACCTTAGATTACCGCTAAGATCTCACTAAATGGTAGAGTTTTATTCTCTCTTCTTTTCATTACCGGAAGACTTTATTATCGCCATTCTATTTTCTTAACAAGAATCAAATCATATTGTTAAATCCACATCTTAAACACTTGTAGATAACAACACCAATCATAATTTTTATTTGTCTTTAATATATTTTCATTATAATTATCGCGCATTGTTATTAATGTCACTTAGCTTGTCGGTTTCAATTGCCAGACTATTTGTATTGTAATGTCATTAGACACATTACGTAGCGTCGGTGTCAATCAACGAGGCGGTCGTTTTAACGAGAATTTTAATTGGATCGAAATAACTATAGTATTACAAAAACTCTTTGTTACTTGTACACAATACGCGGACAGATGGGAGGGTGGATTTGTATATCCGCATTGTCTCAACTTACAAAATGTCCTGAAATTAATTATACAGAAGGTTTTTGATTTTTTATTAATTTAATTTAAATTTATAAGAGGCTTGCTTTTCTCACGATGGAGTAACTACAAGGCCTTGCGTTTCCAACATAACTTTAGAGCAGTTGAAAAACTGGAACATATGCTATTGCTAACCCCCAAAACGGCGTTAAGGTCACAACACAACAAGTGTGGCGTGTTCCATTTATATAGAACCTATTTTTAAACCTATTTTTATCTTTTATTCTTGCTCACCTAATGAGCTTTCTACACACAAGCGCGCTCACACGCAATCACGCATGTGCGAACATGCACCTGTATCTACGTTGAAGGAAATAGTATTGTGTCGTTAAAATCCATCTCCAGGCACGCGTCCTTTGATCTCCACAATAACTTTGATCGTCCATTGCTCAGACTCAATTGTTGCTCAAGTCTCAGCTTAATTTATTCTACATTTCTCAAACCTTAATATTTCGTGCAATGTATTGCAAGACCTGCTTAGGAACGGTGACGTCATAGCGTGAAGAAAGTAGATGCCACAAAGCAGAGGTATTGTTTTCTAGAATGTCAATCCAAACTTTTTAAAATTAGTAAACTTCAACTGAACTGACTTTAGTAATAGAAGCTTTGAGTAAGAAGTTGGACTTGCAGAATAGACTATACAAATTGAATGATTTTATTTCCCTCAATTCTATGAAATTGAAGACATTTTCTGTTAAGAGTCATCAATGCATTTGTAATCGTTAGAAATTGCCGTACTTATTTGGTATAGCTTTATTTTTATAAAGCTTTAGAGAGTCTTTTCGCAGTTAGCAACTTTATTTTTAAGTGATATGTTATAAATATTTAAATTTATAAAAGTATAAAACTAACTATAATTGAGTTAATAGTGGTAGCAGATAAAGGGGTCGCAATATCAGTACCTTGTGGGGTAGGCGAATCCATGGGGATTCGGTAAACAGACCGGGGTTTACTTTGGCCTAGACAAATGCGCCTCTTAGATTAATTGATAACCCGTTTTACTTTTACAGAACATTTCGTTGAAGATTCTAAAGGTATAAATTAAGTCTTAAATAAAAACGCAAACCGTTATAAATTGAAGCTCAAAGTAAGAGAGAGAATATAGGCCAATGAACGATAAACTTGTGCAACATAAACCTGTTCCTTGGGGTTTTGTTGGCTGTTCATACAAATACATCATCGTGGTGTTTGCTGCCTATACGTCATCTTTGTTCAACAGAATACAAAACTGTTGAAGCTGTAGTAAAGTATTCTATATACTTCATCTTCTTGTCCCTGCTCTTCCTCTTCCACATCTCCCTCCCTCTCTCATTCTCCAACTCCCTTTCAATTTTATACCATAAATATCCTGTGGTATATCGACAAACGGACAACAACTTGTTAAAACTAGTTTCTACAACAATACAAAATTGAAAATTGTCAAAACTATCCATATGTGTTGCAATAGCTACAGTGTACCACAATACAAATACACTGCACCATATGACAAACTGTATATACACTCACATCCGTAATATACTGTATACTGCACAAACAATAAAGTAAAGGCACAACCTCATATAAGACATCACAACCTACTAAAACATAAGGCTATTCAAACACAAATATCATACTGTACTAAACCTCCACGAGAAACACAATGCATATTACAGGTTTTATATAATGATTACATTTTTATTTATTTTCAATTACAAAATATTCAGTACCTAATCCAGATAGGATAAAATAACAGGGTAAAGTTATTAGAATTTTTTGACAAGGAATATATTTAATCGACGTGAACTTAAATACAATCTTCATATATTTTACATTTCATTTATGTTTGTTGTTCGTAACATAAAACGTACCGTAGAAAAAAGATCAATATAAAAAGTAATTTAAACAAAGTTTTTTTAGTTAATTCCTACTTAGGTCAACAAAGAACATTTTTATTTTCCTTACTTTATATTAAATAAATATAGTTATTATAAATAAAATACCAAATCAGTAGTTTTATAAAATCATATGTTATCACTTATTTTCAGCCAAATGAGAATGTTTTTACAGCATATCCTGCCCCTTTTGTAAAACGTTTTTCTCTCATTATATAATAAAATTATGTATTTAATTTTAAATAATGAATAATTATTTGAAAAAACTGTATTATTATCAACTGCCATCCACAAAAAGTTTAAAAAAATGTATTTGACCCAGTGTGGATGAATAAAAAGTATTTTATTAGCGACTGAAAATTTCAACAAGATATATAGAAGAAGAGTCTGAACTGATATAAATCATTGAAAAATAATCATTAAAAATATCCTTGCACGCCATCAGAATCTATTAGATATTCTACGTTATTTAAGCTATTTAAATAGGTATTAAATTGTTTGTAGATATTCGCAAATGTCCATAAATATAATAGTTCATGCATTTGTCTTAGCAAAAATAAGAAATATTTACAAACACAATATACAAAATGGCTTTCTCTGTATATTATTACATTTAGGAGTCATTAGAGGACACCGATCATCATACCATTGGAGTTTATACGTCATAGGAGTTTACCATACGGTTTGGGGAAAATACACGTTCGTCTTGTAGTATTTAGAGCCAATACAAATAAACCTCTAAACATGGATAACTCTTTATGAAATACTATTAGATAAAATCCGTGCACACAACCAGAATCTGTGATATATTCTACGTTATATCGGCTATTTAAATGGGAATTGCATTTTTTGAAGATATTGTCGAAAACCCATAGGTTATATAGTTCACACAATTTTCTTAGAAAAAATGCAACAACTTTACAAACGTTTACTCTGTAAACAACTACATTCATCAGTTAAATTAGTACAACATGTAACTCACTGAACATCGTACCTTGTACGGTTTGAGGAAATGCACGTTCATTTTGCAGTATTTAGAGTAAATACATCTTAAGTTTAAACATGCATAATTCTTTAATAGATAACGTTAGATAAAATACGAGCATACGACTAAAATCTATACGTGCTAATTAGTATTACATACATAAAAATAATGTTTACCCATTACATTACATTAAAAAAAAAAATATCTAAAATATGTCAGGAAAGTAGATAATATTAAATAAAAATGTTTAAAATGAATGTAAGGTGTAAGGGTACACTACGCCCTGGTAAGAGTAGTGGTCAGAGAAAGTATTCATTGCTACGTGTCTAGGTTTTACATTCCTAGATCAGGGTTACCCGAAAATCTCCAGGTGAGTAGAGTTCAAATCAGTCAGGATTAGCTACGGTTATGCTAAATAATTTTAGATAGGCTATGCATATACTATTGAAGAAAAACAGTTTTGTAATATATCTTTATTGGTTTTTGTTTTGTACCATAAAAATAAAGTACATTTACACCATAAAGTGTATTCTAACAATAGAGTGTGTTCTAACAATAAGATGTATTCTAAAAATATAGGGTATTCTAACAATAAGCGTTTCAAAAAAAATGTTTTTTAAATAATAAAGTACGTTTTAGCAATAAATAGTATTCTAACATAATATCAACTTCTGTATGTATTCAATAAAAGGGCGCATTTTAACAATACCGTATAACGTAGCGTACAGTTCATTCTTGCAATAACAGGTACTCTAACAGGATAACGTATTCTTAAAAAAGAGTGTATTCTAACAATAGAGGGTACTCTAAAAATAAGGAGTATTCTAAAGCCTAAGTTTATTCTAAAATTAAGTACATTCTAGAAGTAAAGTGTATTGTAACAATAAGGTGCATTCCAGTTGAATAATGTATTCTTTAGATCAAGTGTATTCTAGCAATAAAGTCTGAGTATTGCATTTTGTTAAACACCACTGTAAGACCACTTTAGTCCCACGTTGAGAATACATTATCGTATTACCGATGCGCATCTCTTTTACAGCTGTTATGTTTGTATTTTTTCTATTTATGATTGATTTTAGTGTTTTGTTCCACGCTATACACAGCACAAATAGGCTATTATGTATGCGGTGCAGCGCACAAGTAAATCTATATAGAAGCATGAATATTTTACTTCCAACTTAAACAGTTCTCAGCTAAAGTGAATATAATCATTTAACTTAGGAACTTTCTTACAACTTAGAGATCCGGTTACTTCAGGAAGGTTGCTCCCAGCTTTGCCGGTACCATTGCTGCCCCCGGCTTGTTTGTTTTTCATTAAACTGAAATGCAAACAGAGTGCAAGGCTCAAAGTTTATTTGCAGAAGATTTACCGTTACTTCCGTAAACTAAACTTTAAGAAACCATAAAAAAAAATACTAAACACTATATCTGCAGCCCACAACTTCAGTTGTATCAAGTGCCTTGTTTTTACATTTTTAAAAACTGTTTCAAAAGCAACGAAGAAAGATCATTATCCGAGAAATAGAAAGAAAATGAAGAAAGGAACTTAGGTAGAATGCGAGGTATATGCGGAAAGACATGCATTAAAACAGGTTCAAGTTGGAGTTGCAATAAGAGAAAGGTACAAAAAAACATATTTCAGAAATACTTCCAAATAAATAATTTTGTGTGATTGTTTAAATAAACAGATTTTGTCTAATATTTTTAAAAACACTCACTGCGAAATTATTATCAACTCAAGCTCAAGAAATATGTTATCGACTGCGACATAACCATCTGTTTATTTGCAAAGTTGTTTTTTTATGTAAATTTTAAGACGTTTAAACGTGAATTTGGTTAATTTTAGTCTGCATCTTACTGATCATCTGCGACAACAAATCTTTTTGGATCTCTTGAAATAGTAAACGTTCATAGAACTTGTTTTACACCGGCAACAAAACCATTTTCCTACTAAAACAAAACAATTCCCATAAAAAAATGTTTCCTTTTGTCAATGTAAAAATGACGTCATTTCAACCTGGATTGCCTTAAAATCCGTATAGAGGTGCCTGCATTTGTGATACACAGGAAAATGGCTGAATAAATTATGGATAGTAAAATATTGTAGACCGTAAAGGATTTCTTTTTATTGCAGTTGCAAGAAGATGATTAACATATAATTATGAATATGGGTAGGAAGGCAGTGAAGAAACTCCTAGAGAGATTCATGCCTCGCGTACCTGAAGCAGACCTACTCTCCAACGGCGAAAACAGGTGTTTGTACCTTTTAACCCTATTATAGAAGAACATATAGAGGTAGATAATATTAGGTATAACTAATGCATGCACATATTGATGACGAGATTCGGAAAATAGGAGAAGGTTTCACTTACCAGTCGTAGTTCCGCTGTCTACTGTTGTGACGTATGGTGCTCCACCGGCTGCTCGGAACTGGATCTGTAACAATATCATCAGAAAATCTATAATAATGACGTTCTAACGTTATCCGTATTTTAGTAAAATAAACTCTTGATTTGTTTCAAACATTGAAACCACTTTGTAACCATGTTTGTACAATTCGTCTATGACGAAAATGTTTAAATACGTGACCTCAGTTTGCGGGTGCTAAGTGAACGTCAAAGAAATTCTGAAGAGTTAGGTGAATTTAAAGAGGTAAAATAACTTGTTACAAGTCACTGTGACAAGGAATCTGAAGAGGTCCGTACATGCCTCAGGAAAGCAATCTGGGGGATTGATATTCTCAAACCTATGTGTCAGTTTAGTAAATGAACTGGTTACAGTTCACTGTGACACGCGCTCGTATGACGTCTGTAGTTGCGTCAGAGTAGCAATCTGAGGAATTGGTATTCTGAAGGGTATGAGTAAATTTATTAAAGTAAATAAACCTGTTAAATATAAACGGTTACGTGTAAGTTTAGTAAATTAAAGTAACCTGTTATAGACCACTGTGACAAGGGCTAGAAAAGAGCCTGCACATGTGACTGGAAGGCAATCTAAAAGATTGTGTTCGTAGGAGTACGACTGAGTTTAGTAAAGTAAAGTAACCTGTTACAGACCACTGTAACAAGGGCTCGAAAGGAGCCTGCACATGTACCTGGCAGGCAATCTAAAAGATTGTGTTGCTAAGAGTACGAGTAATTTTAGTAATGTAAAGTAACCTGTTATAGACCACTGTGACAAGGGCTCGAAAGGAGCCTGCACATGTACCTGGCAGGCAATCTAAAAGATTGTGTTGCTAGGAGTACGAGTAATTTTAGTAAAGTAAAGTAACCTGTTATAGACCACTGTGACAAGGGCTAGAAAAGAGCCTGCACATGTGACTGGAAGGCAATCTAAAAGATTGTGTTCGTAGGAGTACGACTGAGTTTAGTAAAGTAAAGTAACCTGTTACAGACCACTGTAACAAGGGCTCGAAAGGAGCCTGCACATGTACCTGGCAGGCAATCTAAAAGATTGTGTTGCTAAGAGTACGAGTAATTTTAGTAATGTAAAGTAACCTGTTATAGACCACTGTGACAAGGGCTCGAAAGGAGCCTGCACATGTGCCTGGAAGGCAATCTAAAAGATTGTGTTGCTAGGAGTACGAGTAATTTTAGTAATGTAAAGTAACCTGTTATAGACCACTGTGACAAGGGCTCGAAAGGAGCCTGCACATGTGCCTGGAAGGCAATCTAAAAGATTGTGTTGCTAAGAGTACGAGTAATTTTAGTAATGTAAAGTAACCTGTTATAGACCACTGTGACAAGGGCTCGAAAGGAGCCTGCACATGTGCCTGGAAGGCAATATAAAAGATTGTGTTGCTAGGAGTACGAGTAAATTTAGTAATGTAAAGTAACCTGTTACAGACCACTGTGACAAAGGCTCGATATGAGCCTGCACATGTGCCTGGCAGGCAATCTAAAAGACTGTGTTGCAAGGAGTACGAGTAATTTTAGTAAAGTAAAGTAACCTGTTACAGACCACTGTGTCAAGGGCTCGATATGAGCCTGCACATGTGCCTGGCAGGCAATCTAAAAGATTGTGTTCTTAGGAGTACGTGTAAGTTTAGTAAAGTAAAGTAACCTGTTATAGACCACTGTGTCAAGGGCTCGATATGAGCCTGCACATGTGCCTGGCAGGCAATCTAAAAGATTGTGTTCTTAGGAGTACGTGTAAGTTTAGTAAAGTAAAGTAACCTGTTATAGACCACTGTGACAAGGGCTCGATATGAGCCTGCACATGTACCTGGCAGGCAATCTAAAAGATTGTGTTCTTAGGAGTACGTGTAAGTTTAGTAAAGTAAAGTAACCTGTTACAGACCACTGTGACAAAGGCTCGAAAAGAGCCTGCACATGTGCCTGGAAGGCAATCTAAAAGATTGTGTTCTTAGGAGTACGTGTAAGTTTAGTAAAGTAAAGTAACCTGTTATAGACCACTGTGTCAAGGGCTCGATATGAGCCTGCACATGTGCCTGGCAGGCAATCTAAAAGATTGTGTTCTTAGGAGTACGTGTAAGTTTAGTAAAGTAAAGTAACCTGTTATAGACCACTGTGTCAAGGGATCGATATGAGCCTGCACATGTGCCTGGCAGGCAATCTAAACGATTGTGTTCTTAGGAGTACGTGTAAGTTTAGTAAAGTAAAGTAACCTGTTATAGACCACTGTGTCAAGGGCTCGATATGAGCCTGCACATGTGCCTGGCAGGCAATCTAAAAGATTGTGTTCTTAGGAGTACGTGTAAGTTTAGTAAAGTAAAGTAACCTGTTACAGACCACTGTGACAAAGGCTCGAAAAGAGCCTGCACATGTGCCTGGAAGGCAATCTAAAAGATTGTGTTCTTAGGAGTACGTGTAAGTTTAGTAAAGTAAAGTAACCTGCTACAGACCACTGTGACAAAGGCTCGAAAAGAGCCTGCACATGTGCCTGGAAGGCAATCTAAAAGATTGTGTTCTTAGGAGTACGTGTAAGTTTAGTAAAGTAAAGTAACCTGTTACAGACCACTGTGACAAAGGCTCGAAAAGAGCCTGCACATGTGCCTGGAAGGCAATCTAAAAGATTGTGTTCTTAGGAGTACGTGTAAGTTTAGTAAAGTAAAGTAACCTGCTATAGACCACTGTGTCAAGGGCTCGATATGAGCCTGCACATGTGCCTGGAAGGCAATCTAAAAGACTGTGTTGCAAGGAGTACGAGTAATTTTAGTAAAGTAAAGTAACCTGTTATAGACCACTGTGTCAAGGGCTCGATATGAGCCTGCACATGTGCCTGGAAGGCAATCTAAAAGATTGTGTTGCTAAGAGTACGAGTAATTTTAGTAATGTAAAGTAACCTGTTATAGACCACTGTGACAAGGGCTCGAAAGGAGCCTGCACATGTGCCTGGAAGGCAATATAAAAGATTGTGTTGCTAGGAGTACGAGTAAATTTAGTAATGTAAAGTAACCTGTTACAGACCACTGTGACAAAGGCTCGATATGAGCCTGCACGTGTGCCTGGCAGGCAATCTAAAAGACTGTGTTGCAAGGAGTACGAGTAATTTTAGTAAAGTAAAGTAACCTGTTACAGACCACTGTGTCAAGGGCTCGATATGAGCCTGCACATGTGCCTGGCAGGCAATCTAAAAGATTGTGTTCTTAGGAGTACGTGTAAGTTTAGTAAAGTAAAGTAACCTGTTATAGACCACTGTGTCAAGGGCTCGATATGAGCCTGCACATGTGCCTGGCAGGCAATCTAAAAGATTGTGTTCTTAGGAGTACGTGTAAGTTTAGTAAAGTAAAGTAACCTGTTATAGACCACTGTGACAAGGGCTCGATATGAGCCTGCACATGTACCTGGCAGGCAATCTAAAAGATTGTGTTCTTAGGAGTACGTGTAAGTTTAGTAAAGTAAAGTAACCTGTTACAGACCACTGTGACAAAGGCTCGAAAAGAGCCTGCACATGTGCCTGGAAGGCAATCTAAAAGATTGTGTTCTTAGGAGTACGTGTAAGTTTAGTAAAGTAAAGTAACCTGTTATAGACCACTGTGTCAAGGGCTCGATATGAGCCTGCACATGTGCCTGGCAGGCAATCTAAAAGATTGTGTTCTTAGGAGTACGTGTAAGTTTAGTAAAGTAAAGTAACCTGTTATAGACCACTGTGTCAAGGGCTCGATATGAGCCTGCACATGTGCCTGGCAGGCAATCTAAACGATTGTGTTCTTAGGAGTACGTGTAAGTTTAGTAAAGTAAAGTAACCTGTTATAGACCACTGTGTCAAGGGCTCGATATGAGCCTGCACATGTGCCTGGCAGGCAATCTAAAAGATTGTGTTCTTAGGAGTACGTGTAAGTTTAGTAAAGTAAAGTAACCTGTTACAGACCACTGTGACAAAGGCTCGAAAAGAGCCTGCACATGTGCCTGGAAGGCAATCTAAAAGATTGTGTTCTTAGGAGTACGTGTAAGTTTAGTAAAGTAAAGTAACCTGTTACAGACCACTGTGACAAAGGCTCGAAAAGAGCCTGCACATGTGCCTGGAAGGCAATCTAAAAGATTGTGTTCTTAGGAGTACGTGTAAGTTTAGTAAAGTAAAGTAACCTGTTACAGACCACTGTGACAAAGGCTCGAAAAGAGCCTGCACATGTGCCTGGAAGGCAATCTAAAAGATTGTGTTCTTAGGAGTACGTGTAAGTTTAGTAAAGTAAAGTAACCTGTTACAGACCACTGTGACAAAGGCTCGAAAAGAGCCTGCACATGTGCCTGGAAGGCAATCTAAAAGATTGTGTTCTTAGGAGTACGTGTAAGTTTAGTAAAGTAAAGTAACCTGCTATAGACCACTGTGTCAAGGGCTCGATATGAGCCTGCACATGTGCCTGGAAGGCAATCTAAAAGACTGTGTTGCAAGGAGTACGAGTAATTTTAGTAAAGTAAAGTAACCTGTTATAGACCACTGTGTCAAGTTCTCGATATGAGCCTGCACATGTGACTGTAAGGCAATCTAAAAGACTGTGTTGCAAGGAGTACGAGTAATTTTAGTAAAGTAAAGTAACCTGTTACAGACCACTGTGTCAAGAGCTCGATATGAGCCTGCACATGTGCCTGGAAGGCAATCTAAAAGACTGTGTTGCAAGGAGTACGAGTAATTTTAGTAAAGTAAAGTAACCTGTTATAGACCACTGTGTCAAGGGCTCGATATGAGCCTGCACATGTGCCTGGCAGGCAATCTAAAAGACTGTGTTGCAAGGAGTACGAGTAATTTTAGTAAAGTAAAGTAACCTGTTATAGACCACTGTGTCAAGGGCTCGATATGAGCCTGCACATGTGCCTGGAAGGCAATCTAAAAGACTGTGTTGCAAGGAGTACGAGTAATTTTAGTAAAGTAAAGTAAAATGTTATAGACCACTGTGTCAAGGGCTCGATATGAGCCTGCACATGTGCCTGGAAGGCAATCTAAAAGACTGTGTTGCAAGGAGTACGAGTAATTTTAGTAAAGTAAAGTAACCTGTTATAGACCACTGTGTCAAGGGCTCGATATGAGCCTGCACATGTGCCTGGCAGGCAATCTAAAAGACTGTGTTGCAAGGAGTACGAGTAATTTTAGTAAAGTAAAGTAACCCGTTACAGACCACTGTGACAAGGGCTCGAAAGGAGCCTGCACATGTGCCTGGAAGGCAATCTAAAAGATTGTGTTCTTAGGAGTACATGTAAGTTTAGTAAAGTAAAGTAACCTGTTATAGACCACTGTGTCAAGGGCTCGATATGAGCCTGCACATGTGACTGGCAGGCAATCTAAAAGACTGTGTTGCAAGGAGTACGAGTAATTTTAGTAAAGTAAAGTAACCCGTTACAGTCCACGATGACAAGGGCTCGAAAGGAGCCTGCACATGAGCCTGGAAGGCAATCTAAAAGATTGTGTTCTTAGGAGTACGTGTAAGTTTAGTAAAGTAAAGTAACCTGTTATAGACCACTGTGTCAAGGGCTCGATATGAGCCTGCACATGTGCCTGGCAGGCAATCTAAAAGATTGTGTTCTTAGGAGTACGTGTAAGTTTAGTAAAGTAAAGTAACCTGTTACAGTCCACTGTGTCAAGGGCTCGATATGAGCCTGCACATGTGACTGTAAGGCAATCTAAAAGATTGTGTTCTTAGGAGTACGTGTAAGTTTAGTAAAGTAAAGTAACCTGTTATAGACCACTGTGTCAAGGGCTCGATATGAGAATGCACATGTGCCCGGCAGGCAATCTAAAAGACTGTGTTGCAAGGAGTACGAGTAATTTTAGTAAAGTAAAGTAACCCGTTACAGTCCACTGTGTCAAGGGCTCGATATGAGCCTGCACATGTGACTGTAAGGCAATCTAAAAGATTGTGTTCTTAGGAGTACGTGTAAGTTTAGTAAAGTAAAGTAACCTGTTATAGACCACTGTGTCAAGGGCTCGATATGAGCCTGCACATGTGCCTGTCAGGCAATCTAAAAGATTGTGTTCTTAGGAGTACGTGTAAGTTTAGTAAAGTAAAGTAACCTGTTACAGTCCACTGTGTCAAGGGCTCGATATGAGCCTGCACATGTGACTGTAAGGCAATCTAAAAGATTGTGTTCTTAGGAGTACGTGTAAGTTTAGTAAAGTAAAGTAACCTGTTATAGACCACTGTGTCAAGGGCTCGATATGAGCCTGCACATGTGCCTGGCAGGCAATCTAAAAGACTGTGTTCTTAGGAGTACGTGTAAGTTTAGTAAAGTAAAGTAACCTGTTATAGACCACTGTGTCAAGGGCTCGATATGAGCCTGCACATGTGACTGTAAGGCAATCTAAAAGATTGTGTTCTTAGGAGTACGTGTAAGTTTAGTAAAGTAAAGTAACCTGTTACAGTCCACTGTGTCAAGGGCTCGATATGAGCCTGCACATGTGCCTGGCAGGCAATCTAAAAGACTGTGTTGCAAGGAGTACGAGTAATTTTAGTAAAGTAAAGTAACCCGTTACAGTCCACTGTGTCAAGGGCTCGATATGAGCCTGCACATGTGACTGTAAGGCAATCTAAAAGATTGTGTTCTTAGGAGTACGTGTAAGTTTAGTAAAGTAAAGTAACCTGTTATAGACCACTGTGTCAAGGGCTCGATATGAGCCTGCACATGTGCCTGGCAGGCAATCTAAAAGATTGTGTTCTTAGGAGTACGTGTAAGTTTAGTAATGTAAAGTAACCTGTTATAGACCACTGTGTCAAGGGCTCGATATGAGCCTGCACATGTGCCTGGCAGGCAATCTAAAAGATTGTGTTCTTAGGAGTACGTGTAAGTTTAGTAAAGTAAAGTAACCTGTTATAGACCACTGTGTCAAGGGCTCGATATGAGCCTGCACATGTGCCTGGCAGGCAATCTAAAAGATTGTGTTCTTAGGAGTACGTGTAAGTTTAGTAAAGTAAAGTAACCTGTTATAGACCACTGTGTCAAGGGCTCGATATGAGCCTGCACATGTGCCTGGCAGGGAATCTAAAAGATTGTGTTCTTAGGAGTACGTGTAAGTTTAGTAAAGTAAAGTAACCTGTTATAGACCACTGTGTCAAGGGCTCGATATGAGCCTGCACATGTGCCTGGCAGGCAATCTAAAAGATTGTGTTCTTAGGAGTACGTGTAAGTTTAGTAAAGTAAAGTAACCTGTTATAGACCACTGTGTCAAGGGCTCGATATGAGCCTGCACATGTGCCTGGCAGGCAATCTAAAAGATTGTGTTCTTAGGAGTACGTGTAAGTTTAGTAAAGTAAAGTAACCTGTTATAGACCACTGTGTCAAGGGCTCGATATGAGCCTGCACATGTGCCTGGCAGGCAATCTAAAAGATTGTGTTCTTAGGAGTACGTGTAAGTTTAGTAAAGTAAAGTAACCTGTTATAGACCACTGTGTCAAGGGCTCGATATGAGCCTGCACATGTGCCTGGCAGGCAATCTAAAAGATTGTGTTCTTAGGAGTACGTGTAAGTTTAGTAAAGTAAAGTAACCTGTTATAGACCACTGTGTCAAGGGCTCGATATGAGCCTGCACATGTGCCTGGCAGGCAATCTAAAAGATTGTGTTCTTAGGAGTACGTGTAAGTTTAGTAAAGTAAAGTAACCTGTTATAGACCACTGTGACAAAGGCTCGAAAAGAGCCTGCACATGTGCCTGGAAGGCAATCTAAAAGATTGTGTTCTTAGGAGTACGTGTAAGTTTAGTAAAGTAAAGTAACCTGCTATAGACCACTGTGTCAAGGGCTCGATATGAGCCTGCACATGTGCCTGGAAGGCAATCTAAAAGACTGTGTTGCAAGGAGTACGAGTAATTTTAGTAAAGTAAAGTAACCTGTTATAGACCACTGTGTCAAGGGCTCGATATGAGCCTGCACATGTGCCTGGAAGGCAATCTAAAAGATTGTGTTGCTAAGAGTACGAGTAATTTTAGTAATGTAAAGTAACCTGTTATAGACCACTGTGACAAGGGCTCGAAAGGAGCCTGCACATGTGCCTGGAAGGCAATATAAAAGATTGTGTTGCTAGGAGTACGAGTAAATTTAGTAATGTAAAGTAACCTGTTACAGACCACTGTGACAAAGGCTCGATATGAGCCTGCACGTGTGCCTGGCAGGCAATCTAAAAGACTGTGTTGCAAGGAGTACGAGTAATTTTAGTAAAGTAAAGTAACCTGTTACAGACCACTGTGTCAAGGGCTCGATATGAGCCTGCACATGTGCCTGGCAGGCAATCTAAAAGATTGTGTTCTTAGGAGTACGTGTAAGTTTAGTAAAGTAAAGTAACCTGTTATAGACCACTGTGTCAAGGGCTCGATATGAGCCTGCACATGTGCCTGGCAGGCAATCTAAAAGATTGTGTTCTTAGGAGTACGTGTAAGTTTAGTAAAGTAAAGTAACCTGTTATAGACCACTGTGACAAGGGCTCGATATGAGCCTGCACATGTACCTGGCAGGCAATCTAAAAGATTGTGTTCTTAGGAGTACGTGTAAGTTTAGTAAAGTAAAGTAACCTGTTACAGACCACTGTGACAAAGGCTCGAAAAGAGCCTGCACATGTGCCTGGAAGGCAATCTAAAAGATTGTGTTCTTAGGAGTACGTGTAAGTTTAGTAAAGTAAAGTAACCTGTTATAGACCACTGTGTCAAGGGCTCGATATGAGCCTGCACATGTGCCTGGCAGGCAATCTAAAAGATTGTGTTCTTAGGAGTACGTGTAAGTTTAGTAAAGTAAAGTAACCTGTTATAGACCACTGTGTCAAGGGCTCGATATGAGCCTGCACATGTGCCTGGCAGGCAATCTAAACGATTGTGTTCTTAGGAGTACGTGTAAGTTTAGTAAAGTAAAGTAACCTGTTATAGACCACTGTGTCAAGGGCTCGATATGAGTCTGCACATGTGCCTGGCAGGCAATCTAAAAGATTGTGTTCTTAGGAGTACGTGTAAGTTTAGTAAAGTAAAGTAACCTGTTACAGACCACTGTGACAAAGGCTCGAAAAGAGCCTGCACATGTGCCTGGAAGGCAATCTAAAAGATTGTGTTCTTAGGAGTACGTGTAAGTTTAGTAAAGTAAAGTAACCTGTTACAGACCACTGTGACAAAGGCTCGAAAAGAGCCTGCACATGTGCCTGGAAGGCAATCTAAAAGATTGTGTTCTTAGGAGTACGTGTAAGTTTAGTAAAGTAAAGTAACCTGTTACAGACCACTGTGACAAAGGCTCGAAAAGAGCCTGCACATGTGCCTGGAAGGCAATCTAAAAGATTGTGTTCTTAGGAGTACGTGTAAGTTTAGTAAAGTAAAGTAACCTGTTACAGACCACTGTGACAAAGGCTCGAAAAGAGCCTGCACATGTGCCTGGAAGGCAATCTAAAAGATTGTGTTCTTAGGAGTACGTGTAAGTTTAGTAAAGTAAAGTAACCTGCTATAGACCACTGTGTCAAGGGCTCGATATGAGCCTGCACATGTGCCTGGAAGGCAATCTAAAAGACTGTGTTGCAAGGAGTACGAGTAATTTTAGTAAAGTAAAGTAACCTGTTATAGACCACTGTGTCAAGTTCTCGATATGAGCCTGCACATGTGCCTGGAAGGCAATCTAAAAGACTGTGTTGCAAGGAGTACGAGTAATTTTAGTAAAGTAAAGTAAAATGTTATAGACCACTGTGTCAAGGGCTCGATATGAGCCTGCACATGTGCCTGGAAGGCAATCTAAAAGACTGTGTTGCAAGGAGTACGAGTAATTTTAGTAAAGTAAAGTAACCTGTTATAGACCACTGTGTCAAGGGCTCGATATGAGCCTGCACATGTGCCTGGCAGGCAATCTAAAAGACTGTGTTGCAAGGAGTACGAGTAATTTTAGTAAAGTAAAGTAACCCGTTACAGACCACTGTGACAAGGGCTCGAAAGGAGCCTGCACATGTGCCTGGAAGGCAATCTAAAAGATTGTGTTCTTAGGAGTACATGTAAGTTTAGTAAAGTAAAGTAACCTGTTATAGACCACTGTGTCAAGGGCTCGATATGAGCCTGCACATGTGCCTGGCAGGCAATCTAAAAGACTGTGTTGCAAGGAGTACGAGTAATTTTAGTAAAGTAAAGTAACCCGTTACAGTCCACGATGACAAGGGCTCGAAAGGAGCCTGCACATGAGCCTGGAAGGCAATCTAAAAGATTGTGTTCTTAGGAGTACGTGTAAGTTTAGTAAAGTAAAGTAACCTGTTATAGACCACTGTGTCAAGGGCTCGATATGAGCCTGCACATGTGCCTGGCAGGCAATCTAAAAGATTGTGTTCTTAGGAGTACGTGTAAGTTTAGTAAAGTAAAGTAACCTGTTACAGTCCACTGTGTCAAGGGCTCGATATGAGCCTGCACATGTGACTGTAAGGCAATCTAAAAGATTGTGTTCTTAGGAGTACGTGTAAGTTTAGTAAAGTAAAGTAACCTGTTATAGACCACTGTGTCAAGGGCTCGATATGAGAATGCACATGTGCCCGGCAGGCAATCTAAAAGACTGTGTTGCAAGGAGTACGAGTAATTTTAGTAAAGTAAAGTAACCCGTTACAGTCCACTGTGTCAAGGGCTCGATATGAGCCTGCACATGTGACTGTAAGGCAATCTAAAAGATTGTGTTCTTAGGAGTACGTGTAAGTTTAGTAAAGTAAAGTAACCTGTTATAGACCACTGTGTCAAGGGCTCGATATGAGCCTGCACATGTGCCTGTCAGGCAATCTAAAAGATTGTGTTCTTAGGAGTACGTGTAAGTTTAGTAAAGTAAAGTAACCTGTTACAGTCCACTGTGTCAAGGGCTCGATATGAGCCTGCACATGTGACTGTAAGGCAATCTAAAAGATTGTGTTCTTAGGAGTACGTGTAAGTTTAGTAAAGTAAAGTAACCTGTTATAGACCACTGTGTCAAGGGCTCGATATGAGCCTGCACATGTGCCTGGCAGGCAATCTAAAAGACTGTGTTCTTAGGAGTACGTGTAAGTTTAGTAAAGTAAAGTAACCTGTTATAGACCACTGTGTCAAGGGCTCGATATGAGCCTGCACATGTGACTGTAAGGCAATCTAAAAGATTGTGTTCTTAGGAGTACGTGTAAGTTTAGTAAAGTAAAGTAACCTGTTACAGTCCACTGTGTCAAGGGCTCGATATGAGCCTGCACATGTGCCTGGCATGCAATCTAAAAGACTGTGTTGCAAGGAGTACGAGTAATTTTAGTAAAGTAAAGTAACCCGTTACAGTCCACTGTGTCAAGGGCTCGATATGAGCCTGCACATGTGACTGTAAGGCAATCTAAAAGATTGTGTTCTTAGGAGTACGTGTAAGTTTAGTAAAGTAAAGTAACCTGTTATAGACCACTGTGTCAAGGGCTCGATATGAGCCTGCACATGTGCCTGGCAGGCAATCTAAAAGATTGTGTTCTTAGGAGTACGTGTAAGTTTAGTAAAGTAAAGTAACCTGTTATAGACCACTGTGTCAAGGGCTCGATATGAGCCTGCACATGTGCCTGGCAGGCAATGTAAAAGATTGTGTTCTTAGGAGTACGTGTAAGTTTAGTAAAGTAAAGTAACCTGTTATAGACCACTGTGTCAAGGGCTCGATATGAGCCTGCACATGTGCCTGGCAGGCAATCTAAAAGATTGTGTTCTTAGGAGTACGTGTAAGTTTAGTAAAGTAAAGTAACCTGTTATAGACCACTGTGTCAAGGGCTCGATATGAGCCTGCACATGTGCCTGGCAGGCAATCTAAAAGATTGTGTTCTTAGGAGTACGTGTAAGTTTAGTAAAGTAAAGTAACCTGTTATAGACCACTGTGTCAAGGGCTCGATATGAGCCTGCACATGTGCCTGGCAGGCAATCTAAAAGATTGTGTTCTTAGGAGTACGTGTAAGTTTAGTAAAGTAAAGTAACCTGTTATAGACCACTGTGTCAAGGGCTCGATATGAGCCTGCACATGTGCCTGGCAGGCAATCTAAAAGATTGTGTTCTTAGGAGTACGTGTAAGTTTAGTAAAGTAAAGTAACCTGTTATAGACCACTGTGTCAAGGGCTCGATATGAGCCTGCACATGTGCCTGGCAGGCAATCTAAAAGATTGTGTTCTTAGGAGTACGTGTAAGTTTAGTAAAGTAAAGTAACCTGTTATAGACCACTGTGTCAAGGGCTCGATATGAGCCTGCACATGTGCCTGGCAGGCAATCTAAAAGATTGTGTTCTTAGGAGTACGTGTAAGTTTAGTAAAGTAAAGTAACCTGTTATAGACCACTGTGTCAAGGGCTCGATATGAGCCTGCACATGTGCCTGGCAGGCAATCTAAAAGATTGTGTTCTTAGGAGTACGTGTAAGTTTAGTAAAGTAAAGTAACCTGTTATAGACCACTGTGTCAAGGGCTCGATATGAGCCTGCACATGTGCCTGGCAGGCAATCTAAAAGATTGTGTTCTTAGGAGTACGTGTAAGTTTAGTAAAGTAAAGTAACCTGTTATAGACCACTGTGTCAAGGGCTCGATATGAGCCTGCACATGTGCCTGGCAGGCAATCTAAAAGATTGTGTTCTTAGGAGTACGTGTAAGTTTAGTAAAGTAAAGTAACCTGTTATAGACCACTGTGTCAAGGGCTCGATATGAGCCTGCACATGTGCCTGGCAGGCAATCTAAAAGATTGTGTTCTTAGGAGTACGTGTAAGTTTAGTAAAGTAAAGTAACCTGTTATAGACCACTGTGTCAAGGGCTCGATATGAGCCTGCACATGTGCCTGGCAGGCAATCTAAAAGACTGTGTTGCAAGGAGTACGAGTAATTTTAGTAAAGTAAAGTAACCCGTTACAGTCCACTGTGACAAGGGCTCGAAAGGAGCCTGCACATGTACCTGGCAGGCAATCTAAAAGATTGTGTTCTTAGGAGTACGTGTAAGTTTAGTAAAGTAAAGTAACCTGTTACAGACCACTGTGACAAGGGCTCGAAAGGAGCCTGCACATGAGCCTGGAAGGCAATCTAAAAGATTGTGTTCTTAGGAGTACGTGTAAGTTTAGTAAAGTCAAGTAACCTGTTATAGACCACTGTGTCAAGGGCTCGATATGAGCCTGCACATGTGCCTGGCAGGCAATCTAAAAGACTGTGTTGCAAGGAGTACGAGTAATTTTAGTAAAGTAAAGTAACCCGTTACAGACCACTGTGACAAGGGCTCGAAAGGAGCCTGCACATGTGCCTGGAAGGCAATCTAAAAGATTGTGTTCTTAGGAGTACGTGTAAGTTTAGTAAAGTAAAGTAACCTGTTATAGACCACTGTGTCAAGGGCTCGATATGAGCCTGCACATGTGCCTGGCAGGCAATCTAAAATATTGTGTTGCTAGGAGTACGAGTAATTTTAGTAAAGTAAAGTAACCCGTTACAGACCACTGTGACAAGGGCTCGAAAGGAGCCTGCACATGTGCCTGGAAGGCAATCTAAAAGATTGTGTTCTTAGGAGTACATGTAAGTTTAGTAAAGTAAAGTAACCTGTTATAGACCACTGTGTCAAGGGCTCGATATGAGCCTGCACATGTGCCTGGCAGGCAATCTAAAAGACTGTGTTGCAAGGAGTACGAGTAATTTTAGTAAAGTAAAGTAACCTGTTACAGTCCACTGTGTCAAGGGCTCGATATGAGCCTGCACATGTGACTGTAAGGCAATCTAAAAAATTGTGTTCTTAGGAGTACGTGTAAGTTTAGTAAAGTAAAGTAACCTGTTATAGACCACTGTGTCAAGGGCTCGATATGAGCCTGCACATGTGCCTGGCAGGCAATCTAAAAGACTGTGTTCTTAGGAGTACGTGTAAGTTTAGTAAAGTAAAGTAACCTGTTATAGACCACTGTGTCAAGGGCTCGATATGAGCCTGCACATGTGACTGTAAGGCAATCTAAAAGATTGTGTTCTTAGGAGTACGTGTAAGTTTAGTAAAGTAAAGTAACCTGTTATAGACCACTGTGTCAAGGGCTCGATATGAGCCTGCACATGTGCCTGGCAGGCAATCTAAAAGACTGTGTTGCAAGGAGTACGAGTAATTTTAGTAAAGTAAAGTAACCCGTTACAGTCCACTGTGTCAAGGGCTCGATATGAGCCTGCACATGTGCCTGGCAGGCAATCTAAAAGACTGTGTTGCAAGGAGTACGAGTAATTTTAGTAAAGTAAAGTAACCTGTTACAGTCCACTGTGTCAAGGGGTCGATATGAGCCTGCACATGTGACTGTAAGGCAATCTAAAAGATTGTGTTCTTAGGAGTACGTGTAAGTTTAGTAAAGTAAAGTAACCTGTTACAGTCCACTGTGTCAAGGGCTCGATATGAGCCTGCACATGTGCCTGGCAGGCAATCTAAAAGACTGTGTTGCAAGGAGTACGAGTAATTTTAGTAAAGTAAAGTAACCCGTTACAGTCCACTGTGTCAAGGGCTCGATATGAGCCTGCACATGTGACTGTAAGGCAATCTAAAAGATTGTGTTCTTAGGAGTACGTGTAAGTTTAGTAAAGTAAAGTAACCTGTTATAGACCACTGTGTCAAGGGCTCGATATGAGCCTGCACATGTGCCTGGCAGGCAATCTAAAAGATTGTGTTCTTAGGAGTACGTGTAAGTTTAGTAAAGTAAAGTAACCTGTTATAGACCACTGTGTCAAGGGCTCGATATGAGCCTGCACATGTGCCTGGCAGGCAATCTAAAAGATTGTGTTCTTAGGAGTACGTGTAAGTTTAGTAAAGTAAAGTAACCTGTTATAGACCACTGTGTCAAGGGCTCGATATGAGCCTGCACATGTGCCTGGCAGGCAATCTAAAAGATTGTGTTCTTAGGAGTACGTGTAAGTTTAGTAAAGTAAAGTAACCTGTTATAGACCACTGTGTCAAGGGCTCGATATGAGCCTGCACATGTGCCTGGCAGGCATCTAAAAGATTGTGTTCTTAGGAGTACGTGTAAGTTTAGTAAAGTAAAGTAACCTGTTATAGACCACTGTGTCAAGGGCTCGATATGAGCCTGCACATGTGCCTGGCAGGCAATCTAAAAGATTGTGTTCTTAGGAGTACGTGTAAGTTTAGTAAAGTAAAGTAACCTGTTATAGACCACTGTGTCAAGGGCTCGATATGAGCCTGCACATGTGCCTGGCAGGCAATCTAAAAGATTGTGTTCTTAGGAGTACGTGTAAGTTTAGTAAAGTAAAGTAACCTGTTATAGACCACTGTGTCAAGGGCTCGATATGAGCCTGCACATGTGCCTGGCAGGCAATCTAAAAGATTGTGTTCTTAGGAGTACGTGTAAGTTTAGTAAAGTAAAGTAACCTGTTATAGACCACTGTGTCAAGGGCTCGATATGAGCCTGCACATGTGCCTGGCAGGCAATCTAAAAGATTGTGTTCTTAGGAGTACGTGTAAGTTTAGTAAAGTAAAGTAACCTGTTATAGACCACTGTGTCAAGGGCTCGATATGAGCCTGCACATGTGCCTGGCAGGCAATCTAAAAGATTGTGTTCTTAGGAGTACGTGTAAGTTTAGTAAAGTAAAGTAACCTGTTATAGACCACTGTGTCAAGGGCTCGATATGAGCCTGCACATGTGCCTGGCAGGCAATCTAAAAGATTGTGTTCTTAGGAGTACGTGTAAGTTTTGTAAAGTAAAGTAACCTGTTATAGACCACTGTGTCAAGGGCTCGATATGAGCCTGCACATGTGCCTGGCAGGCAATCTAAAAGATTGTGTTCTTAGGAGTACGTGTAAGTTTAGTAAAGTAAAGTAACCTGTTATAGACCACTGTGTCAAGGGCTCGATATGAGCCTGCACATGTGCCTGGCAGGCAATCTAAAAGATTGTGTTCTTAGGAGTACGTGTAAGTTTAGTAAAGTAAATTAACCTGTTATAGACCACTGTGTCAAGGGCTCGATATGAGCCTGCACATGTGCCTGGCAGGCAATCTAAAAGACTGTGTTGCAAGGAGTACGAGTAATTTTAGTAAAGTAAAGTAACCCGTTACAGTCCACTGTGACAAGGGCTCGAAAGGAGCCTGCACATGTACCTGGCAGGCAATCTAAAAGATTGTGTTCTTAGGAGTACGTGTAAGTTTAGTAAAGTAAAGTAACCTGTTACAGACCACTGTGACAAGGGCTCGAAAGGAGCCTGCACATGAGCCTGGAAGGCAATCTAAAAGATTGTGTTCTTAGGAGTACGTGTAAGTTTAGTAAAGTAAAGTAACCTGTTACAGACCACTGTGACAAGGGCTCGAAAGGAGCCTGCACATGAGCCTGGAAGGCAATCTAAAAGATTGTGTTCTTAGGAGTACGTGTAAGTTTAGTAAAGTAAAGTAACCTGTTACAGTCCACTGTGTCAAGGGCTCGATATGAGCCTGCACATGTGACTGTAAGGCAATCTAAAAGATTGTGTTCTTAGGAGTACGTGTAAGTTTAGTAAAGTAAAGTAACCTGTTATAGACCACTGTGTCAAGGGCTCGATATGAGCCTGCACATGTGCCTGGCAGGCAATCTAAAAGACTGTGTTGCAAGGAGTACGAGTAATTTTAGTAAAGTAAAGTAACCCGTTACAGTCCACTGTGTCAAGGGCTCGATATGAGCCTGCACATGTGCCTGGCAGGCAATCTAAAAGACTGTGTTGCAAGGAGTACGAGTAATTTTAGTAAAGTAAAGTAACCTGTTACAGTCCACTGTGTCAAGGGCTCGATATGAGCCTGCACATGTGACTGTAAGGCAATCTAAAAGATTGTGTTCTTAGGAGTACGTGTAAGTTTAGTAAAGTAAAGTAACCTGTTATAGACCACTGTGTCAAGGGCTCGATATGAGCCTGCACATGTGCCTGTCAGGCAATCTAAAAGATTGTGTTCTTAGGAGTACGTGTAAGTTTAGTAAAGTAAAGTAACCTGTTACAGTCCACTGTGTCAAGTGCTCGATATGAGCCTGCACATGTGACTGTAACTCAATCTAAAAGATTGTGTTCTTAGGAGTACGTGTAAGTTTAGTAAAGTAAAGTAACCTGTTATAGACCACTGTGTCAAGGGCTCGATATGAGCCTGAACATGTGCCTGGCAGGCAATCTAAAAGACTGTGTTCTTAGGAGTACGTGTAAGTTTAGTAAAGTAAAGTAACCTGTTATAGACCACTGTGTCAAGGGCTCGATATGAGCCTGCACATGTGACTGTAAGGCAATCTAAAAGATTGTGTTCTTAGGAGTACGTGTAAGTTTAGTAAAGTAAAGTAACCTGTTATAGACCACTGTGTCAAGGGCTCGATATGAGCCTGCACATGTGCCTGGCAGGCAATCTAAAAGACTGTGTTGCAAGGTGTACGAGTAATTTTAGTAAAGTAAAGTAACCCGTTACAGTCCACTGTGTCAAGGGCTCGATATGAGCCTGCACATGTACCTGGCAGGCAATCTAAAAGACTGTGTTGCAAGGAGTACGAGTAATTTTAGTAAAGTAAAGTAACCTGTAACAGTCCACTGTGTCAAGGGCTCGATATGAGCCTGCACATGTGACTGTAAGGCAATCTAAAAGATTGTGTTCTTAGGAGTACGTGTAAGTTTAGTAAAGTAAAGTAACCTGTTACAGTCCACTGTGTCAAGGGCTCGATATGAGCCTGCACATGTGCCTGGCAGGCAATCTAAAAGACTGTGTTGCAAGGAGTACGAGTAATTTTAGTAAAGTAAAGTAACCCGTTACAGTCCACTGTGTCAAGGGCTCGATATGAGCCTGCACATGTGCCTGGCAGGCAATCTAAAAGACTGTGTTGCAAGGAGTACGAGTAATTTTAGTAAAGTAAAGTAACCTGTAACAGTCCACTGTGTCAAGGGCTCGATATGAGCCTGCACATCTGACTGTAAGGCAATCTAAAAGATTGCGTTCTTAGGAGTACGTGTAAGTTTAGTAGAGTCAAGTAACCTGTTACAGACCACTGTGACAAGGGCTCGATATGAGCCTGCACATGTGCCTGGCAGGCAATCTAAAAGATTGTGTTCTTAGGAGTACGTGTAAGTTTAGTAAAGTAAAGTAACCTGTTATAGACCACTGTGTCAAGGGCTCGATATGAGCCTGCACATGTGCCTGGCAGGCAATCTAAAAGATTGTGTTCTTAGGAGTACGTGTAAGTTTAGTAAAGTAAAGTAACCTGTTATAGACCACTGTTTCAAGGGCTCGATATGAGCCTGCACATGTGCCTGGCAGGCAATCTAAAAGATTGTGTTCTTAGGAGTACGTGTAAGTTTAGTAAAGTAAAGTAACCTGTTATAGACCACTGTGTCAAGGGCTCGATATGAGCCTGCACATGTGCCTGGCAGGCAATCTAAAAGATTGTGTTCTTAGGAGTACGTGTAAGTTTAGTAAAGTAAAGTAACCTGTTATAGACCACTGTGTCAAGGGCTCGATATGAGCCTGCACATGTGCCTGGCAGGCAATCTAAAACATTGTGTTCTTAGGAGTACGTGTAAGTTTAGTAAAGTAAAGTAACCTGTTATAGACCACTGTGTCAAGGGCTCGATATGAGCCTGCACATGTGCCTGGCAGGCAATCTAAAAGATTGTGTTCTTAGGAGTACGTGTAAGTTTAGTAAAGTAAAGTAACCTGTTATAGACCACTGTGTCAAGGGCTCGATATGAGCCTGCACATGTGCCTGGCAGGCAATCTAAAAGATTGTGTTCTTAGGAGTACGTGTAAGTTTAGTAAAGTAAAGTAACCTGTTATAGACCACTGTGTCAAGGGCTCGATATGAGCCTGCACATGTGCCTGGCAGGCAATCTAAAAGATTGTGTTCTTAGGAGTACGTGTAAGTTTAGTAAAGTAAAGTAACCTGTTATAGACCACTGTGTCAAGGGCTCGATATGAGCCTGCACATGTGCCTGGCAGGCAATCTAAAAGATTGTGTTCTTAGGAGTACGTGTAAGTTTAGTAAAGTAAAGTAACCTGTTATAGACCACTGTGTCAAGGGCTCGATATGAGCCTGCACATGTGCCTGGCAGGCAATCTAAAAGATTGTGTTCTTAGGAGTACGTGTAAGTTTAGTAAAGTAAAGTAACCTGTTATAGACCACTGTGTCAAGGGCTCGATATGAGCCTGCACATGTGCCTGGCAGGCAATCTAAAAGATTGTGTTCTTAGGAGTACGTGTAAGTTTAGTAAAGTAAAGTAACCTGTTATAGACCACTGTGTCAAGGGCTCGATATGAGCCTGCACATGTGCCTGGCAGGCAATCTAAAAGATTGTGTTCTTAGGAGTACGTGTAAGTTTAGTAAAGTAAAGTAACCTGTTATAGACCACTGTGTCAAGGGCTCGATATGAGCCTGCACATGTGCCTGGCAGGCAATCTAAAAGATTGTGTTCTTAGGAGTACGTGTAAGTTTAGTAAAGTAAAGTAACCTGTTATAGACCACTGTGTCAAGGGCTCGATATGAGCCTGCACATGTGCCTGGCAGGCAATCTAAAAGATTGTGTTCTTAGGAGTACGTGTAAGTTTAGTAAAGTAAAGTAACCTGTTATAGACCACTGTGTCAAGGGCTCGATATGAGCCTGCACATGTGCCTGGCAGGCAATCTAAAACATTGTGTTCTTAGGAGTACGTGTAAGTTTAGTAAAGTAAAGTAACCTGTTATAGACCACTGTGTCAAGGGCTCGATATGAGCCTGCACATGTGCCTGGCAGGCAATCTAAAAGATTGTGTTCTTAGGAGTACGTGTAAGTTTAGTAAAGTAAAGTAACCTGTTATAGACCACTGTGTCAAGGGCTCGATATGAGCCTGCACATGTGCCTGGCAGGCAATCTAAAAGATTGTGTTCTTAGGAGTACGTGTAAGTTTAGTAAAGTAAAGTAACCTGTTATAGACCACTGTGTCAAGGGCTCGATATGAGCCTGCACATGTGCCTGGCAGGCAATCTAAAAGATTGTGTTCTTAGGAGTACGTGTAAGTTTAGTAAAGTAAAGTAACCTGTTATAGACCACTGTGTCAAGGGCTCGATATGAGCCTGCACATGTGCCTGGCAGGCAAACTAAAAGATTGTGTTCTTAGGAGTACGTGTAAGTTTAGTAAAGTAAAGTAACCTGTTATAGACCACTGTGTCAAGGGCTCGATATGAGCCTGCACATGTGCCTGGCAGGCAATCTAAAAGACTGTGTTGCAAGGAGTACGAGTAATTTTAGTAAAGTAAAGTAACCCGTTACAGTCCACTGTGACAAGGGCTCGAAAGGAGCCTGCACATGTACCTGGCAGGCAATCTAAAAGATTGTGTTCTTAGGAGTACGTGTAAGTTTAGTAAAGTAACTTAACCTGTTACAGACCACTGTGACAAGGGCTCGAAAGGAGCCTGCACATGAGCCTGGAAGGCAATCTAAAAGATTGTGTTCTTAGGAGTACGTGTAAGTTTAGTAAAGTAAAGTAACCTGTTACAGACCACTGTGACAAGGGCTCGAAAGGAGCCTGCACATGAGCCTGGAAGGCAATCTAAAAGATTGTGTTCTTAGGAGTACGTGTAAGTTTAGTAAAGTAAAGTAACCTGTTATAGACCACTGTGTCAAGGGCTCGATATGAGCCTGCACATGTGCCTGGCAGGCAATCTAAAAGATTGTGTTCTTAGGAGTACGTGTAAGTTTAGTAAAGTAAAGTAACCTGTTATAGACCACTGTGTCAAGGGCTCGATATGAGCCTGCACATGTGCCTGGCAGGCAATCTAAAAGATTGCGTTCTTAGGAGTACGTGTAAGTTTAGTAGAGTCAAGTAACCTGTTACAGACCACTGTGACAAGGGCTCGATATGAGCCTGCACATGTGCCTGGCAGGCAATCTAAAAGATTGTGTTCTTAGGAGTACGTGTAAGTTTAGTAAAGTAAAGTAACCTGTTATAGACCACTGTGTCAAGGGCTCGATATGAGCCTGCACATGTGCCTGGCAGGCAATCTAAAAGATTGTGTTCTTAGGAGTACGTGTAAGTTTAGTAAAGTAAAGTAACCTGTTATAGACCACTGTTTCAAGGGCTCGATATGAGCCTGCACATGTGCCTGGCAGGCAATCTAAAAGATTGTGTTCTTAGGAGTACGTGTAAGTTTAGTAAAGTAAAGTAACCTGTTATAGACCACTGTGTCAAGGGCTCGATATGAGCCTGCACATGTGCCTGGCAGGCAATCTAAAAGATTGTGTTCTTAGGAGTACGTGTAAGTTTAGTAAAGTAAAGTAACCTGTTATAGACCACTGTGTCAAGGGCTCGATATGAGCCTGCACATGTGCCTGGCAGGCAATCTAAAACATTGTGTTCTTAGGAGTACGTGTAAGTTTAGTAAAGTAAAGTAACCTGTTATAGACCACTGTGTCAAGGGCTCGATATGAGCCTGCACATGTGCCTGGCAGGCAATCTAAAAGATTGTGTTCTTAGGAGTACGTGTAAGTTTAATAAAGTAAAGTAACCTGTTATAGACCACTGTGTCAAGGGCTCGATATGAGCCTGCACATGTGCCTGGCAGGCAATCTAAAAGATTGTGTTCTTAGGAGTACGTGTAAGTTTAGTAAAGTAAAGTAACCTGTTATAGACCACTGTGTCAAGGGCTCGATATGAGCCTGCACATGTGCCTGGCAGGCAATCTAAAAGATTGTGTTCTTAGGAGTACGTGTAAGTTTAGTAAAGTAAAGTAACCTGTTATAGACCACTGTGTCAAGGGCTCGATATGAGCCTGCACATGTGCCTGGCAGGCAAACTAAAAGATTGTGTTCTTAGGAGTACGTGTAAGTTTAGTAAAGTAAAGTAACCTGTTATAGACCACTGTGTCAAGGGCTCGATATGAGCCTGCACATGTGCCTGGCAGGCAATCTAAAAGACTGTGTTGCAAGGAGTACGAGTAATTTTAGTAAAGTAAAGTAACCCGTTACAGTCCACTGTGACAAGGGCTCGAAAGGAGCCTGCACATGTACCTGGCAGGCAATCTAAAAGATTGTGTTCTTAGGAGTACGTGTAAGTTTAGTAAAGTAACTTAACCTGTTACAGACCACTGTGACAAGGGCTCGAAAGGAGCCTGCACATGAGCCTGGAAGGCAATCTAAAAGATTGTGTTCTTAGGAGTACGTGTAAGTTTAGTAAAGTAAAGTAACCTGTTACAGACCACTGTGACAAGGGCTCGAAAGGAGCCTGCACATGAGCCTGGAAGGCAATCTAAAAGATTGTGTTCTTAGGAGTACGTGTAAGTTTAGTAAAGTAAAGTAACCTGTTATAGACCACTGTGTCAAGGGCTCGATATGAGCCTGCACATGTGCCTGGCAGGCAATCTAAAAGATTGTGTTCTTAGGAGTACGTGTAAGTTTAGTAAAGTAAAGTAACCTGTTATAGACCACTGTGTCAAGGGCTCGATATGAGCCTGCACATGTGCCTGGCAGGCAATCTAAAAGATTGTGTTCTTAGGAGTACGTGTAAGTTTAGTAGAGTCAAGTAACCTGTTACAGACCACTGTGACAAGGGCTCGATATGAGCCTGCACATGTGCCTGGAAGGCAATCTAAAAGATTGTGTTCTTAGGAGTACGTGTAGGTTTAGTAAAGTAAAGTAACCTGTTATAGACCACTGTGTCAAGGGCTCGATATGAGCCTGCACATGTGCCTGGCAGGCAATCTAAAAGACTGTGTAGCAAGGAGTACGTGTAAGTTTAGTAAAGTAAAGTAACCTGTTACAGTCCACTGTGTCAAGGGCTCGATATGAGCCTGCACATGTGACTGTAAGGCAATCTAAAAGATTGTGTTCTTAGGAGTACGTGTAAGTTTAGTAAAGTAAAGTAACCTGTTATAGACCACTGTGTCAAGGGCTCGATATGAGCCTGCACATGTGCCTGGCAGGCAATCTAAAAGACTGTGTTCTTAGGAGTACGAGTAATTTTAGTAAAGTAAAGTAACCTGTTACAGTCCACTGTGTCAAGGGCTCGATATGAGCCTGCACATGTGACTGTAAGGCAATCTAAAAGATTGTGTTCTTAGGAGTACGTGTAAGTTTAGTAAAGTAAAGTAACCTGTTACAGTCCACTGTGTCAAGGGCTCGATATGAGCCTGCACATGTGCCTGGCAGGCAATCTAAAAGACTGTGTTGCAAGGAGTACGAGTAATTTTAGTAAAGTAAAGTAACCCGTTACAGTCCACTGTGTCAAGGGCTCGATATGAGCCTGCACATGTGACTGTAAGGCAATCTAAAAGATTGTGTTCTTAGGAGTACGTGTAAGTTTAGTAAAGTAAAGTAACCTGTTATAGACCACTGTGTCAAGGGCTCGATATGAGCCTGCACATGTGCCTGGCAGGCAATCTAAAAGATTGTGTTTTTAGGAGTACGTGTAAGTTTAGTAAAGTAAAGTAACCTGTTATAGACCACTGTGTCAAGGGCTCGATATGAGCCTGCACATGTGCCTGGCAGGCAATCTAAAAGATTGTGTTCTTAGGAGTACGTGTAAGTTTAGTAAAGTAAAGTAACCTGTTATAGACCACTGTGTCAAGGGCTCGATATGAGCCTGCACATGTGCCTGGCAGGCAATCTAAAAGATTTTGTTCTTAGGAGTACGTGTAAGTTTAGTAAAGTAAAGTAACCTGTTATAGACCACTGTGTCAAGGGCTCGATATGAGCCTGCACATGTGCCTGGCAGGCAATCTAAAAGATTGTGTTCTTAGGAGTACGTGTAAGTTTAGTAAAGTAAAGTAACCTGTTATAGACCACTGTGTCAAGGGCTCGATATGAGCCTGCACATGTGCCTGGCAGGCAATCTAAAAGATTGTGTTCTTAGGAGTACGTGTAAGTTTAGTAAAGTAAAGTAACCTGTTATAGACCACTGTGTCAAGGGCTCGATATGAGCCTGCACATGTGCCTGGCAGGCAATCTAAAAGATTGTGTTCTTAGGAGTACGTGTAAGTTTAGTAAAGTAAAGTAACCTGTTATAGACCACTGTGTCAAGAGCTCGATATGAGCCTGCACATGTGCCTGGCAGGCAATCTAAAAGATTGTGTTCTTAGGAGTACGTGTAAGTTTAGTAAAGTAAAGTAACCTGTTATAGACCACTGTGTCAAGGGCTCGATATGAGCCTGCACATGTGCCTGGCAGGCAATCTAAAAGATTGTGTTCTTAGGAGTACGTGTAAGTTTAGTAAAGTAAAGTAACCTGTTATAGACCACTGTGTCAAGGGCTCGATATGAGCCTGCACATGTGCCTGGCAGGCAATCTAAAACATTGTGTTCTTAGGAGTACGTGTAAGTTTAGTAAAGTAAAGTAACCTGTTATAGACCACTGTGTCAAGGGCTCGATATGAGCCTGCACATGTGCCTGGCAGGCAATCTAAAAGATTGTGTTCTTAGGAGTACGTGTAAGTTTAGTAAAGTAAAGTAACCTGTTATAGACCACTGTGTCAAGGGCTCGATATGAGCCTGCACATGTGCCTGGCAGGCAATCTAAAAGATTGTGTTCTTAGGAGTACGTGTAAGTTTAGTAAAGTAAAGTAACCTGTTATAGACCACTGTGTCAAGGGCTCGATATGAGCCTGCACATGTGCCTGGCAGGCAATCTAAAAGACTGTGTTGCAAGGAGTACGAGTAATTTTAGTAAAGTAAAGTAACCCGTTACAGTCCACTGTGACAAGGGCTCGAAAGGAGCCTGCACATGTACCTGGCAGGCAATCTAAAAGATTGTGTTCTTAGGAGTACGTGTAAGTTTAGTAAAGTAAAGTAACCTGTTACAGACCACTGTGACAAGGGCTCGAAAGGAGCCTGCACATGAGCCTGGAAGGCAATCTAAAAGATTGTGTTCTTAGGAGTACGTGTAAGTTTAGTAAAGTAAAGTAACCTGTTACAGACCACTGTGACAAGGTCTCGAAAGGAGCCTGCACATGAGCCTGGAAGGCAATCTAAAAGATTGTGTTCTTAGGAGTACGTGTAAGTTTAGTAAAGTAAAGTAACCTGTTATAGACCACTGTGTCAAGGGCTCGATATGAGCCTGCACATGTGCCTGGCAGGCAATCTAAAAGATTGTGTTCTTAGGAGTACGTGTAAGTTTAGTAAAGTAAAGTAACCTGTTATAGACCACTGTGTCAAGGGCTCGATATGAGCCTGCACATGTGCCTGCAGGCAATCTAAAAGATTGTGTTCTTAGGAGTACGTGTAAGTTTAGTAGAGTCAAGTAACCTGTTACAGACCACTGTGACAAGGGCTCGATATGAGCCTGCACATGTGCCTGGAAGGCAATCTAAAAGATTGTGTTCTTAGGAGTACGTGTAAGTTTAGTAAAGTAAAGTAACCTGTTATAGACCACTGTGTCAAGGGCTCGATATGAGCCTGCACATGTGCCTGGCAGGCAATCTAAAAGACTGTGTTGCAAGGAGTACGAGTAATTTTAGTAAAGTAAAGTAACCCGTTACAGACCACTGTGACAAGGGCTCGAAAGGAGCCTGCACATGTGCCTGTAAGGCAATCTAAAAGATTGTGTTCTTAGGAGTACGTGTAAGTTTAGTAAAGTAAAGTAACCTGTTATAGACCACTGTGTCAAGGGCTCGATATGAGCCTGCACATGTGCCTGGCAGGCAATCTAAAAGATTGTGTTCTTAGGAGTACGTGTAAGTTTAGTAGAGTCAAGTAACCTGTTACAGACCACTGTGACAAGGGCTCGATATGAGCCTGCACATGTGCCTGGAAGGCAATCTAAAAGATTGTGTTCTTAGGAGTACGTGTAAGTTTAGTAGAGTCAAGTAACCTGTTACAGACCACTGTGACAAGGGCTCGATATGAGCCTGCACATGTGCCTGGCAGGCAATCTAAAAGACTGTGTTCTTAGGAGTACGTGTAAGTTTAGTAAAGTAAAGTAACCTGTTATAGACCACTGTGTCAAGGGCTCGATATGAGCCTGCACATGTGCCTGGCAGGCAATCTAAAAGACTGTGTTGCAAGGAGTACGAATAATTTTAGTAAAGTAAAGTAACCCGTTACAGACCACTGTGACAAGGGCTCGAAAGGAGCCTGCACATGTGCCTGTAAGGCAATCTAAAAGATTGTGTTCTTAGGAGTACGTGTAAGTTTAGTAAAGTAAAGTAACCTGTTATAGACCACTGTGTCAAGGGCTCGATATGAGCCTGCACATGTGCCTGGCAGGCAATCTAAAAAATTGTGTTCTTAGGAGTACGTGTAAGTTTAGTAGAGTCAAGTAACCTGTTACAGACCACTGTGACAAGGGCTCGATATGAGCCTGCACATGTGCCTGGAAGGCAATCTAAAAGATTGTGTTCTTAGGAGTACGTGTAAGTTTAGTAGAGTCAAGTAACCTGTTACAGACCACTGTGACAAGGGCTCGATATGAGCCTGCACATGTGCCTGGCAGGCAATCTAAAAGACTGTGTTCTTAGGAGTACGTGTAAGTTTAGTAAAGTAAAGTAACCTGTTATAGACCACTGTGTCAAGGGCTCGATATGAGCCTGCACATGTGACTGTAAGGCAATCTAAAAGATTGTGTTCTTAGGAGTACGTGTAAGTTTAGTAAAGTAAAGTAACCTGTTATAGACCACTGTGTCAAGGGCTCGATATGAGCCTGCACATGTGCCTGGCAGGCAATCTAAAAGACTGTGTTGCAAGGAGTACGAGTAATTTTAGTAAAGTAAAGTAACCCGTTACAGTATACTGTGTCAAGGGCTCGATATGAGCCTGCACATGTGCCTGGCAGGCAATCTAAAAGACTGTGTTGCAAGGAGTACGAGTAATTTTAGTAAAGTAAAGTAACCTGTTACAGTCCACTGTGTCAAGGGCTCGATATGAGCCTGCACATGTGACTGTAAGGCAATCTAAAAGATTGTGTTCTTAGGAGTACGTGTAAGTTTAGTAAAGTAAAGTAACCTGTTACAGTCCACTGTGTCAAGGACTCGATATGAGCCAGCACATGTGCCTGGCAGGCAATCTAAAAGACTGTGTTGCAAGGAGTACGAGTAATTTTAGTAAAGTAAAGTAACCCGTTACAGTCCACTGTGTCAAGGGCTCGATATGAGCCTGCACATGTGACTGTAAGGCAATCTAAAAGATTGTGTTCTTAGGAGTACGTGTAAGTTTAGTAAAGTAAAGTAACCTGTTATAGACCACTGTGTCAAGGGCTCGATATGAGCCTGCACATGTGCCTGGCAGGCAATCTAAAAGATTGTGTTCTTAGGAGTACGTGTAAGTTTAGTAAAGTAAAGTAACCTGTTATAGACCACTGTGTCAAGGGCTCGATATGAGCCTGCACATGTGCCTGGCAGGCAATCTAAAAGATTGTGTTCTTAGGAGTACGTGTAAGTTTAGTAAAGTAAAGTAACCTGTTATAGACCACTGTGTCAAGGGCTCGATATGAGCCTGCACATGTGCCTGGCAGGCAATCTAAAAGATTGTGTTCTTAGGAGTACGTGTAAGTTTAGTAAAGTAAAGTAACCTGTTATAGACCACTGTGTCAAGGGCTCGATATGAGCCTGCACATGTGCCTGGCAGGCAATCTAAAAGATTGTGTTCTTAGGAGTACGTGTAAGTTTAGTAAAGTAAAGTAACCTGTTATAGACCACTGTGTCAAGGGCTCGATATGAGCCTGCACATGTGCCTGGCAGGCAATCTAAAAGATTGTGTTCTTAGGAGTACGTGTAAGTTTAGTAAAGTAAAGTAACCTGTTATAGACCACTGTGTCAAGGGGTCGATATGAGCCTGCACATGTGCCTGGCAGGCAATCTAAAAGATTGTGTTCTTAGGAGTACGTGTAAGTTTAGTAAAGTAAAGTAACCTGTTATAGACCACTGTGTCAAGGGCTCGATATGAGCCTGCACATGTGCCTGGCAGGCAATCTAAAAGATTGTGTTCTTAGGAGTCGTGTAAGTTTAGTAAAGTAAAGTAACCTGTTATAGACCACTGTGTCAAGGGCTCGATATGAGCCTGCACATGTGCCTGGCAGGCAATCTAAAAGATTGTGTTCTTAGGAGTACGTGTAAGTTTAGTAAAGTAAAGTAACCTGTTATAGACCACTGTGTCAAGGGCTCGATATGAGCCTGCACATGTGCCTGGCAGGCAATCTAAAAGATTGTGTTCTTAGGAGTACGTGTAAGTTTAGTAAAGTAAAGTAACCTGTTATAGACCACTGTGTCAAGGGCTCGATATGAGCCTGCACATGTGCCTGGCAGGCAATCTAAAAGATTGTGTTCTTAGGAGTACGTGTAAGTTTAGTAAAGTAAAGTAACCTGTTATAGACCACTGAGTCAAGGGCTCGATATGAGCCTGCACATGTGCCTGGCAGGCAATCTAAAAGATTGTGTTCTTAGGAGTACGTGTAAGTTTAGTAAAGTAAAGTAACCTGTTATAGACCACTGTGTCAAGGGCTCGATATGAGCCTGCACATGTGCCTGGCAGGCAATCTAAAAGATTGTGTTCTTAGGAGTACGTGTAAGTTTAGTAAAGTAAAGTAACCTGTTATAGACCACTGTGTCAAGGGCTCGATATGAGCCTGCACATGTGCCTGGCAGGCAATCTAAAAGACTGTGTTGCAAGGAGTACGAGTAATTTTAGTAAAGTAAAGTAACCCGTTACAGTCCACTGTGACAAGGGCTCGAAAGGAGCCTGCACATGTACCTGGCAGGCAATCTAAAAGATTGTGTTCTTAGGAGTACGTGTAAGTTTAGTAAAGTAAAGTAACCTGTTACAGACCACTGTGACAAGGGCTCGAAAGGAGCCTGCACATGAGCCTGGAAGGCAATCTAAAAGATTGTGTTCTTAGGAGTACGTGTAAGTTTAGTAAAGTAAAGTAACCTGTTACAGACCACTGTGACAAGGGCTCGAAAGGAGCCTGCACATGAGCCTGGAAGGCAATCTAAAAGATTGTGTTCTTAGGAGTACGTGTAAGTTTAGTAAAGTAAAGTAACCTGTTATAGACCACTGTGTCAAGGGCTCGATATGAGCATGCACATGTGCCTGGCAGGCAATCTAAAAGATTGTGTTCTTAGGAGTACGTGTAAGTTTAGTAAAGTAAAGTAACCTGTTATAGACCACTGTGTCAAGGGCTCGATATGAGCCTGCACATGTGCCTGGCAGGCAATCTAAAAGATTGTGTTCTTAGGAGTACGTGTAAGTTTAGTAGAGTCAAGTAACCTGTTACAGACCACTGTGACAAGGGCTCGATATGAGCCTGCACATGTGCCTGGAAGGCAATCTAAAAGATTGTGTTCTTAGGAGTACGTGTAAGTTTAGTAAAGTAAAGTAACCTGTTATAGACCACTGTGTCAAGGGCTCGATATGAGCCTGAACATGTGCCTGGCAGGCAATCTAAAAGACTGTGTTGCAAGGAGTACGAGTAATTTTAGTAAAGTAAAGTAACCCGTTACAGACCACTGTGACAAGGGCTCGAAAGGAGCCTGCACATGTGCCTGTAAGGCAATCTAAAAGATTGTGTTCTTAGGAGTACGTGTAAGTTTAGTAGAGTCAAGTAACCTGTTACAGACCACTGTGACAAGGGCTCGATATGAGCCTGCACATGTGCCTGGAAGGCAATCTAAAAGATTGTGTTCTTAGGAGTACGTGTAAGTTTAGTAGAGTCAAGTAACCTGTTACAGACCACTGTGACAAGGGCTCGATATGAGCCTGCACATGTGCCTGGAAGGCAATCTAAAAGATTGTGTTCTTAGGAGTACGTGTAAGTTTAGTAGAGTCAAGTAACCTGTTATAGACCACTGTGTCAAGGGCTCGATATGAGCCTGCACATGTGCCTGGCAGGCAATCTAAAAGATTGTGTTCTTAGGAGTACGTGTAAGTTTAGTAGAGTCAAGTAACCTGTTACAGACCACTGTGACAAGGGCTCGATATGAGCCTGCACATGTGCCTGGAAGGCAATCTAAAAGATTGTGTTCTTAGGAGTACGTGTAAGTTTAGTAAAGTAAAGTAACCTGTTATAGACCACTGTGTCAAGGGCTCGATATGAGCCTGCACATGTGCCTGGCAGGCAATCTAAAAGACTGTGTTGCAAGGAGTACGAGTAATTTTAGTAAAGTAAAGTAACCCGTTACAGACCACTGTGACAAGGGCTCGAAAGGAGCCTGCACATGTGCCTGTAAGGCAATCTAAAAGATTGTGTTCTTAGGAGTACGTGTAAGTTTAGTAAAGTAAAGTAACCTGTTATAGACCACTGTGTCAAGGGCTCGATATGAGCCTGCACATGTGCCTGGCAGGCAATCTAAAAGACTGTGTTGCAAGAAGTACGAGTAATTTTAGTAAAGTGAAGTAACCCGTTATAGACCACTGTGTCAAGGGCTCGATATGAGCCTGCACATGTGCCTGGCAGGCAATCTAAAAGACTGTGTTGCAAGGAGTACGAGTAATTTTAGTAAAGTAAAGTAACCTGTTATAGACCACTGTGTCAAGGGCTCGATATGAGCCTGCACATGTGCCTGGAAGGCAATCTAAAAGATTGTGTTCTTAGGAGTACGTGTAAGTTTAGTAAAGTAAAGTAACCTGTTATAGACCACTGTGTCAAGGGCTCGATATGAGCCTGCACATGTGCCTGGAAGGCAATCTAAAAGATTGTGTTCTTAGGAGTACGTGTAAGTTTAGTAAAGTAAAGTAACCTGTTATAGACCACTGTGTCAAGGGCTCGATATGAGCCTGCACATGTGCCTGGCAGGCAATGTAAAAGACTGTGTTGCAAGGAGTACGAGTAATTTTAGTAAATTAAAGTAACCTGTTATAGACCACTGTGTCAAGGGCTCGATATGAGCCTGCACATGTGCCTGGCAGGCAATCTAAAAGACTGTGTTGCAAGGAGTACGAGTAATTTTAGTAAAGTAAAGTAACCTGTTATAGACCACTGTGTCAAGGGCTCGATATGAGCCTGCACATGTGCCTGGCAGGCAATCTAAAAGACTGTGTTGCAAGGAGTACGAGTAATTTTAGTAAAGTAAAGTAACCCGTTATAGACCACTGTGTCAAGGGCTCGATATGAGCCTGCACATGTGCCTGGCAGGCAATCTAAAAGATTGTGTTCTTAGGAGTACGTGTAAGTTTAGTAAAGTAAAGTAACCTGTTATAGACCACTGTGTCAAGGGCTCGATATGAGCCTGCACATGTGCCTGGCAGGCAATCTAAAAGACTGTGTTGCAAGGAGTACGAGTAATTTTAGTAAAGTAAAGTAACCTGTTATAGACCACTGTGTCAAGGGCTCGATATGAGCCTGCACATGTGCCTGGAAGGCAATCTAAAAGATTGTGTTCTTAGGAGTACGTGTAAGTTTAGTAAAGTAAAGTAACCTGTTATAGACCACTGTGTCAAGGGCTCGATATGAGCCTGCACATGTGCCTGGAAGGCAATCTAAAAGAATGTGTTCTTAGGAGTACGTGTAAGTTTAGTAAAGTAAAGTAACCTGTTATAGACCACTGTGTCAAGGGCTCGATATGAGCCTGCACATGTGCCTGGCAGGCAATCTAAAAGACTGTGTTGCAAGGAGTACGAGTAATTTTAGTAAAGTAAAGTAACCCGTTACAGACCACTGTGACAAGGGCTCGAAAGGAGCCTGCACATGTGCCTGTAAGGCAATCTAAAAGATTGTGTTCTTAGGAGTACGTGTAAGTTTAGTAAAGTAAAGTAACCTGTTATAGACCGCTGTGACAAGGGCTCGAAAAGAGCCTGCATATGTGCCTGGAAGGCAATCTAAAATATTGTGTTCGTATGAGTACGAGTAAGTTTAGTAAAGTAAAGTAACCTGTTACAGACCACTGTGACAAGGGCTTGGAAGGAGTTTGTACATGCTACAAGATGGCAGTCTGGTTGATCAGAAAGAAAACCTGCCTTCAAGTGAAACTTTCAAATGTATTGAATGATATCTGCGTATTCTCATTAAAGGAACGTTTCCACTAAATTTGGGGAAAGCAATTGTGAAACCAATTTCATCCATCATACTTTAATCTACTTTAATCGTAATATACAACATTGCAGCAATTTATGATTTAAATTTGTAATTTCATTCAGCGAACAGCATGGGTCATTTGAATACTATTTTCACACGCCGCGATAGAAAATTGTTAACACACGATATTATTGCCCACAACAAATGGAAATTAACGTATTTCGGGGAATTGAAACGAATTTCTGACTAATAATAGAATTGTATCCCTCATGATATTGCGCTTTAAAATTGGGTCGTAACTATACACGGTTATTTGTGTTTGTTTTACCGTTAGTTGTGTTTTTGTTTGTATATTTATCATTTAGTAATTATTACATAGGTACTTGAGGACAGTAAATCTCGAATTTAAACTTAGCTCCTCCTTCAAATAGCTTTAAAAATACTCTTTTCCTAACTACAGATACAATCTCTCAACTTCCACATACAATATATACGTTTTACTTTCTATAACTCCCGCTAGTTATTTTTAATGTTTCCTATAATGATGGTAACTATGATATCGAAACTTGCGATGTTCTATGTATTCATAAACAAATAGACTTATACAGTTTTTCTTGTACGAAATATTTAAAATCACGGCTCGAAAGTTATTGTATTTACTCTATTTTACAGACTATGTATTTCAGATTCTTACAAAATTATAATTTAAACCTAATTATAACTAAAAGTAGAAAAAAAGCTATTTCTAATGAAAATAGAAATCATATTAAAAAGATTTCATGTATGATTTTACAACTTCGCACCGTATAAATTAAACAACAATAAAATGTCTCTATATAAAGTTCAATAATAATTTAGGAGAGACAATATCACAGTATGTCCAAAGTATAGAATACTACATTTCATATCAGACTTCATAAACTTCCAGGTTTTATATGACGAGTGGCTCCACCTGCTGAGTCAGAACTGCATTTAATTAAAATATATTGTTTTACTGCCGACTGAGTTATTTTGCAATATTAATTTCAATTATTTTAAACCACGTAACGGCATTATTTAGTTTATATTAGAGCAATATTATTTATCACAATGTGAGTGAGCCCAGAATTGTTTGAAAAATAATCATTAAAACTAAAAACTTTAAAGCACATCATCTGAAAGTAGCAGCGAAGAGGATACATCACCTGCCATCATATACTTCTGCAACTCTAGTGAAACGTGCAACCCAACCCCTGGTAGATTCGTTTTGTACGCATGTTTCCAATTGCAACCAATATTTATTATAACCAAGGTGTAAGCAAAGCTAAGCCTGCGTCACACAATAAATGGCGGTACTACTGTATTACAGACAAGTAAATTCATAGGATAAAATCTTTCAAGCGTCATTGCAGTCACGTGACCAAGGAGTGTAGAACAATGGAGTCGTAACGTCAGCGTGACGCATCCTAGTGGCATTTTACCACTGTGGCTGTCGATGTAGTGCAAAGAGACGCAACTAGCTTCACAGATTCAGGGTTATAAATAAGAGTCTGGGTCCATTGAGGAATGTGTTCATTTTCAGTAAGAAAGAAGTATTTGTGTTAGTGTTATTTTGAATAGATTCTGACCGTAGTAGTAGTGATAAGGTACTTTGGTTTAGTATTGTTGGATTGTTGTTTCTCGTGTTATTACGTTGCCTACACAGCGCCGTCTTTTCCCAGTTTGAGTGTCCACTGTGTATGTATAGGCCTTTTTTAGACACGGTTAACTCTATGTTTCTTATATAAATACTAACTTTCTGAGAACGAATACATTCTTTAAACACCTTTCAAATACAAACGTATATACATTAAATATTAATGTGTGGGTTTTAAATATATACCTTACATCGAAATGCATTTGTAAAACTTTTAACATATTCTTTTATTATAAAACCAAATATACCGTATAGCAACAAATATAATAAATAGCAAGATAATATGTTGTTACATTTATATTTGTTTATTATACAGTATTTATACTATATTGTTACTTTTATATTATATGTGTTAAAACAAAGCTAGTAAAATTTGAAAAGCAAATAGAGCTAAAAGAATATATTGGAAGAATATTCTCCAAACACTAGATTATATTTAAATAATACATAATATATGTATATACAATGTGTTTAGATCAGTACTGTGTATTTCATCTATTTCATACACTTAGTAATTTCAGAAGTCTAGGATAGTGCGCTGCCGCCTTTTTGGTCACATGTGACACGACGACAGAGAGATATTAAAGGCGGGGACATTCATACAGGGAGATAAATCTGTGAGACATAAAACCCGGGATGTAGCAAAGTTAATATATAGAGGAAAAACCCTGTGTCGTTGGAAATGCCTTTATGAAATGTCGGAGAAGTTATCGCCCGATAAAGTGAGAGAGCGGTGATATTGCATATGTCGAGATATCATTGCGCCTATTTGTTTTAGCACTATTGCGTCACGTAACGGCAGCGTCACGGTGCCTAATTGCAAGTAAAACTAACGTGACACCTGGGTAACATGTCAGGATAATATTACACGCATTAATGGTAACTTAAGACCCTGTATTTATCCTCAATCAACCTCATAACAAATATACACCAAATTATAAAGAGTTTCAAATGTCTGCATTTGTATAATACATTCTCAGCCACTTCTATATAATACAAAATTCAGACACACACACACACAAACACACACATTGAGGATAACATTTTAGCTCACTTGTTATGTTGTAAAACAAGACTATCCAATTACCTAATCAGTGACGATCAAATTTTATATTCAAACAGCCTTTCTCACATTCCTGTAACAAGTGCCAAGTATTGTTATTCTTTAAGTGTGATTTTGTTTGTAATTAAAGAGATCGACCGAAACCAGGAGAAGGGAGGGTAGGAGGGGGTGAGTGATCCCTTCTAATTAGAAGTTGTTGTTATTGTTTTTGCTTATCTCGCAGCGCCGAACGAAATAAATCCAAATAATCTGCAACCATCGCTCTCTAATTATAATTAATGTTGACATTTTTTAAAATTTCTGATTCCAAAGTATGTTTGATATTCATAGCATTTATAAAAGCTTGTTACCTTGTAGAATGAATTGAATAAGGGTTTATTTAAACTTATTAAATAAGACGCGGGTATAACAGAAAATTAGTAGTTTTAATTACCTTAATAGGGTGGTTTTTTAAGGAATAAAATCAAATGTTTAAAAACATAGTTATCAAAGCAATAACTGGTCTCTCAAATAATAATGATACATGCTTCACTCCTTATAAATGTGATTAAACCATAAGGACTCAAGTTTATTAACAATTCAAGCAATAGGTTTATATGTATTCTGTAGGACGAAAGTCACGTAAAAGGTTGGTTTGGGTTTGGTAATGGGTTTGATCGGGCATACAAAATAACAATCAAAAGAATTTTGTAAACGAAATTTTCTTGAACAATTAGTCTCATCATATTTATAACAATCTAAATAAACAAAGTTAAATAATAAACAACAAACATAAACAAAACTAAAGTCAATTCCAACTCAGATGAACAAAAAAAATTTAATTTTAGTTACATTTTACATAGTAATTACAATTAGTATAAATAAAGTAATATAACCTATGCGTTAAAACAGCTGTTCTATCACATAACCTGAAATACAAAATCAGCTGTTTTATGAATCATATGTTATCACTTATTTGAAACCAAATGGGACGAAATAACCACATTGCATAACTTGCTCCTATTGTTACTATTCAAACTGTAATAACATCAAGTGGCATCCACTACAAGTTTTTGAACATTATATATACTTGAGTGGATGAATGAAAATAATTAACTAACGATTGAAAATTTGAACAAGATATATTAATAGAGAAAGTGCGAACTAATAGAAAGAATATATGAATGTGTTTTGCATATAGTCTACACTGCTTATCACTTTGTCTATTCTTGACAAGAAATATATTTATAAAAGATCTTCAATTAAACTAGAAAACTCGTACTAAAATAAAACCTCTCATTGCCTTCAGTGAAAGTCTTCAGATTTAAATAAAAGAGCTTCTAACATTCCCGAAATTATTTGTTTAAAAACCCTTTCACTATTTGTATTTACAACGCAACAAGCAAATCAATCATGCAATAATAATATTTCCTTCAATGAAGAGGTAATATTCGGTCCACCACTCTAGAGGCCGCAGTCAGCGAGTGACTGCACAGCAGCGGTGCAGAGGGGGACAAACTGCATCTAACCCTATCTAGAGATATACTGTGTCGGGAAAGTAAGAAAGTCAAAGTTTGCAAATTAGCCAACTTTATCCGAAGCAACTTTAGCAATAAAACATGCAGACACACCAACATCCACTTCCAGCTCCACCAAGGCTGGGCGGTACAAAACTCTCATTTAATCTGCTCTCTCTTAAGAGTTGCTCTTATTTAGGCTAAGTAACAAATGTACGCGTGGTGTCAGCTTAATTATTTATATAAAATATTTATTATGCATGTAAAAATAGACTTTATTAATTAGAATGTGAAAGTTGTAAGAAAGATTATATAGGTAAAGAAAGAAAAATTAAAAGAAAGATATACAAAATACTTTAATGCCTATATACAACCAGATATATACAAACCAAACTTTGCAAAAATTAATATTAATAATAACCGTTAATTTGAAAAATATAAAATATGAATATTATAAACGAAAGGCATGAAGGTTGAGAACAAACATATACGAAGCATTTGAAATATATAAAAACAATATAATTAATAAATGGACCGAATGTGATACTATATGCATTGCCTATAACGTTACGCCAGCAAGATGATATATTTGCCAATATTGTATTAGATTTGGCAGCACTGGTGTTGGATCTAAACTATTATATGTTATATGATCGTCTTTATTCATTTATGATGATGTCGGGACTTTTTATCGACGAAAAGCTTTGAATGTTTGCTAATTTAAACAATTGTTGTATTTGTATATTGTTATGTATTTTAATTACTGTACAGGAAATCGGATTTTATATTATGTTTTTATTATTTTTACATAATGTATATATTATGTTTATTTATATTTATATATTATTTATGTTTGTCATATATTTTATAATATTTTTTATATATATACATTAATTGTATTTACATATGTACAAACATTTCATCGTCAAGCATATTTATAAAACGATATGTTCTAAGCTCTACAATAATATAAATAATTTAACAGTTATTTACCTAACAGCTAAATCAGCAGAGTTATTAACTCCCAACAGCTAAGCCCAACGTGTATGCTGTTACCGGTCTACTTTGTACAGTTCTTTCCCCAATGCCACTACAGTTGCATCCGCGAGCTAGATAAAATTTGCGAAAGAGAAAACAATCCAAGGAAACCACTGTGTTTCCAAAACCCGCAATACCCCAAGCTCTTAAGAAACAGAATTGTGGACGTTTCTCAAAAGACGACTTTCGTAGAACCATTACGGCTATTATTTGTGATCGTAAAGTGTTTTAAGTGATTCTTCTATGGTATTTTCTAATGGTATTTCAGAAATGTACACTTTCAAAGTCAAAACAAGAGAACTTGAAATAAAAACATAAACTTACAGACGTAAAATTTTTAAAAAATGAAAAAAGGTAGATTACTTTAATAAATATAACCGCCGTAAAATAAATTATATGATAGAGTACAAATTATTTATTTTATAAAAATTTATAAAAATTGGAGCTGCCTAACGTTTTTAGCAACAAAGCTCTCCATTTACTCATACATGAGATTTTATAGTCCAATAGCATTGTAACCAGTATTATATAGGATTTTAGTTACATTTCATAGCTCGTCCAACATATATGAATATTCAAACAACTTTATTATAACTCATTAGTCGCGAAAAAAAAGAAGCCGAAAGATTGTTTAAACAGTTACATCTATATTGTGTGTTTGAAAACTATTCTAAACAATAATTTCCTAATGCTATCTTAAACAATATACATTTCCGAAGTAAAGAAAGATAACTCCAAATTAAAGCACAAAATTACATAAGTAATGACTAATATTTGAAATATTAGCCAGGTTAGTTTTAATAATTATATTCTTACTTAACGTAAGAAATTGTTCTGCTCCCTTTTTGCACCAAAGCCCAAAATGTAATCTTATACGAGATTAAAATGTACAGTATATCAATCCAATAGGATTTTCATCAGTATTTATTAGATTTTTTAGTTATATTTCAAAGCTCGTTCAAAATAACGAATATTTATTGAGCGCAAGATATTCAGCACAATACGACATCAGGAAGTTGGTAGATTAATGAGCCGTAAGCTAAACGATTCTCTCAGAAATTTATAAAACACAACCCACTGGGAATAAGTAGGGCGGGGAAGATCTTTCCGAGGGAAATTAAAACTGAGCAGACCTTGTCGTCTGTGATTAAAATGTAGATATTATTTAAGAGAATCTGGAGCATAAGGCAGACATTTCCTTATCTGGTATTAACATTCATGGAAATTACCTGGTAGATGTGCAACAAAGGCTCGGCGACTTTACATTGGCCTTAGAAAATATTGTTATTTTACCTTTTAATGAAATACATATTTGAAGAAATTTATCCTTTAATTAATTTTAACGTAAATAAGTAAAACGTAATTATATCAGTAAACAAATATCAAGCAAGATATGTCGGCGACTGTTTACAGGTAGCTAGTAGAAACCTCTCCATTATCTTGGTGCAGACTGTACCTACTCCAGGAAGGATTATGTTTTCCCTGAAGTAGATTCATGGCTCTAACCTAATTTTCAGTATTTCTAAATCATTCGGTGGTGAAGGCTTGGTAAAGTTAATTGCAAACCTAACTTAACATGAAAGTGAAATAATTTGATCTTTGCCGATAGTTTGATCTGTCAGCACATCCAGGTAGACATTAGTAGCTGATTTTGACAAGCCTCGACACAAACAGCTGAGCTAGTAAAGTTTCTACGGAACGTCCATATTCAGAATCACTTTAAGGCTTTATTATGAATAATCATCTAACCCAACCTAACTTCACCTATTCTAATTTAATCTAACCTGATGTGACCTAACTTGGCCTAATCTAATATTACTTGACCTTACTTAATCTATTCTTACGTAATCTAACCTGAAGTGACCCAACCTAACCCAAACTAACCTAGCTTATTATTATTAAATATTAAAATAAAATTGTGTTAATTTTAATTTAATTATTTTAAGTTGAACATTAAAATAAGTTTCAATTCGTGCCCCTCAAAATAATTACGCGTCTCTGATTACAAAAGCGACAGTACGGATTACATTTTGTAATAGTTGTGATTCTAAAACAAAGCCTCCAAACAATGCTCATTGCAAAGAATTTCTCCTCCCTTCCTGTTCGGTGTTAATTACAGTGTTGCCAAATCAGCGCTCATTCAATACGAGAACGGGTTCAGTGCTATTTCGATCGTAAAACATTAATCTTGGAAATTAATGATGAAATGTCTTCGCAGAGCAAAACCAAGTAACAAATATCAATCAAGTGTGAAAGCTTTGGCAACCGCGAGTTAACACTTTACAATCTTCTCTTCAATACAATTTAATGTAGAGTAACACTAAAGTTATATTTGCTAACTCAGGTTGAAACTCTGTTATTACCAGAATTAATACTGCTTTTCAAGTCATATTTTTATTAAGTTTTTTTTTACAAAAGAATTAAATCTCTCCTAGGTAAATAGTCACCTTTTAAATTAGTGTTTTTAAGTAAACAGTAAATCTTATTAATTTATTAACTTTAATATTTCCTGTAGAACATATATTATAGTTCAGGTTTTTTGGGGAGTTTGTAGATTTTTTCTCACAATTGTTCACGTTAATGATTCCCTAATACTGACGTCACAAGTTAATTACATGTTTAATCAGGTATTTGTGAGTCAGTGAATTCCCCATCCAAAGACAATTCACGATACCTCTTAACAGAGAGCCCTTAATTAGAAATACCTAAGGATATTGCGCCAAACCTAATAAATAATAAACTCCTAATGTGTGCTTCAAAGGCGTCCCTTCCTCGCATGTACATACCTGGACTATCTTGTAATAGAACCTGTCTTGTAATAAAACCATTTCAATACGTAACAAAGTAAATCCTTACCGACAATATGGCCTTGTCTTATAATATAGTGCTAACGTCCCTACTTCGAAGTAGCCACTCCAATTAAAGTATTATAAATATACTCTATATCATGCATTTAAAAATAACATATATCTTAATATTTGTAATTCTTATTTGGCCATTTGCTTTGTTTTAACCACTGTTATAGTTTCGTCTTCTCCCTGTTCTTCGTTATTTGAATTAGCTTTCCTACAAATCCTTACAAAGCAGCTTGCGAGTTTAAAATGCTGTAAAACTTCTCGTAAAATGCTTTTCGAAATAATTCCATCCATTAAAAGAATTGAGCTTTTTAGTTGCCCTAAAATGTCACTTTTGTAGGAGGCAAGTTGTATGTAGCATTAGGGAAGAAAACCTTAAACAGCATTTAGGGGAAATGCCTGATGCAACTTATAAGTGGCAAGTCTGATGGAGTGTTTAAGTGAAATACCACGCCACCATGAAGTGTTAGGGTGGCAGGTCATATGCAGCATTAGGGTAGACAAAAATATACAGCATTTGAGGGAGGCCTGATGCAACTTATAAGAGGCAAGTCTGATGGAGTGTTTAAGTGAAATACCACGCCACCATGAAGTGTTGGGGTGGCAGATCATATGCAGCATTAGGGTAGACAAAAATTTACAGCATTTGAGGGAGGCCTGATGCAACTTATAAGTGGCAAGTCTGATGGAGTGTTTAAGTGAAATACCACGCCACCATGAAGTGTTGGGGTGGCAGGTCATATGCAGCATTAGGGTAGACAAAAATATACAGCATTTGAGGGAGGCCTGATGCAACTTATAAGTGGCAAGTGTGATGGAGTGTTTAGGTGAAATACCACGCCACCATGAAGTGTTGGGGTGGCAGGTCATATGCAGCATTAGGGTAGACAAAAATATACAGCATTTGAGGGAGGCCTGATGCAACTTATAAGTGGCACGTCTGATGGAGTGTTTAGGTGAAATACCATGCCACCATGAAGTGTTGGGGTGGCAGGTCATATGCAGCATTAGGGTAGACAAAAATATACAGCATTTGAGGGAGGCCTGATGCAACTTATAAGTGGCACGTCTGATGGAGTGTTTAGGTGAAATACCATGCCACCATGAAGTGTTGGGGTGGCAGGTCATATGCAGCATTAGGGTAGACAAAAATATACAGCATTTGAGGGAGGCCTGATGCAACTTATAAGTGGCAAGTCTGATGGAGTGTTTAGGTGAAATACCACGCCACCATGAAGTGTTTCGATGGCAAGTTATACGAACCATTAGGGTAGCCAATATTATACAGCATTTTTTGGAGATGCATAATGCAACATATAAGTGGCAAATATGATGTAGTGTTTAGTGGAATTCCTCCCCGCCATGAAGTGTTGGGGTGGCAAGTCCCATGGATAACTGGCTTCCTATGTAGCATTTAGGAGGAAAGTCATAGGCAGCGTTGACGTTGCACGAGTTATATTGTAGATCATATTTTCTACCCATGATTTTTATCTTCAATCGATGTCGTTTAGAAACATCACTTTTATCAAACAAAAACACGCTCAAAATGTTACCCAATATTACATATTTCTAATCATGTAATAAATGTGCAAATAAACTCATTTTAAAGGGCACATTTAAACACACAAATACCACTTGACTTCATGTTATAACCATTATCTTTAGACACTGAAACCAAGTTATATTATAATGGGACTGTAATAAAACGCCCCTCGTGCTGTGACTTTAAGCGTGCGAGGTTCTTAGGTGAAGAGAACAAACTAGTGGACAAGTAAAATACACCGAGTTGCCCGCCCTGGGATTCATTTCTGTTAGTGGCAAACTTTGCAGGAAACTAATCCCGTAACCACTGTGGACTTTGTTTAACTAGAACTGACTTCGCTGCACAAAAGTCTCCCGTCTAAATGAATCCTTTACAGTGATTGAATACAGAACAGAAATGCAATTTGAGATGGTTCAGTTGTGTTGGTCTCCTCATTTAATTATTGCTGTCTTCCGGATCGTTGACACGAGGGAGAACCTAAGCAAGATTATATCATGTTTTATTTGTCAAATACATAAAACGCCACTGGAGCTGAAAACTAGGGGAACATATAACATTTTCCGAGGTTACCCCTGCTTATTACTCCATTAATAGATTTAAGGCTAATAATGTGGGTTATATATTGCAGAGGACAAAGCGTTATTGCAAAAAAAAAGATTATTCTGTGGAACAAACAAATCTGACTTTACGGTACGCTAAAATCATCTCTCTGTGTGAGCGTATATTCGACAAATATATATATGGTGCATATAACCCCCATAGCTTGAACTAAACGATAAGGTTTGATTTCACACAACAATTGATTTTATATTGTAATACAGCTAGTTTAAAACGTCTTAAGCATGGTTCGCTGCCATACTTTCTACCCATCCTACCAGCTCTTCCATCACCAGGTAACCTGTTATTAATCAATGCTATCGATTTATTACGAAATAAATGTTTATTACAAAAATTAATTAATTTTTATTCGGTTTTACTTAAGTTCTCCACTAACCACTCATTGCAGTTTCTTCGATGTTTTACAGCAAATGTTACTACTTAAGCCTCCATTGCACGGAGCTCTCGGTTGTACCTTCACATCTACTCTGTTTTATTTCGTCCTTTCTTCTTCCTCTTGCCCTTCTCTGGACATCGTATATTGTTCTATTTCACACTAGTTACGAAGGTTGTGTACAATTACAAAGTTAATAAAGAGATTATTTTTACCTAGTTTTAGTGAAAGAAAGTTTCTATATTATTTCAGAATGTTTTTTCTCTTACTTTTACGGCTTTGTATATTTAGACACATATTTAGTGCATTTTCGTGGTAATGCCCAAGCAATTTGTATAATTGTTACTTGTAACTGTTACCTCCATGTCTTGATTCTTTATAATCCAGAAGTATTAATTTCCTATACATTCACTGGGAATAGAGTTTTGTATTTAATAGATTAAACAGTTTAGTTAAAAAGTTTAAGTATTTCAGGTAATTAGTTGTAGAGAGATTTACGTTTGTCCAGGTAAGGATTATTTATGATTTAAAAAAGCAGTTTGTCCTAAGCTTTCCTGCACAGCGTTTAATTCGTCCGGCATCCGCTAGAGCTCTCTGCAGACTATATTTCCTGTTGTAGCCAGTAGTACGTATTTTTTATTTTAAAATATCTATTTCATTACATACTTTGAGTTTATTTTACCTTTGATTCTTCAGGCCTTTGCAACACTTGTGTTTGAAACAAAATATTTGCCCAATATGTCACTAACCTACTATTAGTTTATCTAATTCACTTTAAGGACATATTTCAAGGAAGCTAAAAACTATAACACTGGCCTAAAAACGTCCATTAGCTTTACAAAAAAACAAAAGTAAGTGGAAAATCTGAAACAAATTCGTTATTTTAAGAAGGTGAAAAGGTGTCCCTAAATTTACATGAAGGTTTGGTCTTCAACGCACTCTCCTATGGTGCAAAAGGGACATTTTGTGGTGGGAACGTCACTTTATCAACAATTAATCCAAATATTTAATTAAAACCAGTTGTACCCGCAATTTAGAAGGGATTCCTTTCGTTAGATTCTAAATTTTATATCTAACGTAATTTCCTTATGAGAGACAGTTAAAGACGGAACATTTATCAATGTCACTTCTGCTGTTCCTTGCGACTCCGCCACCGAGGCTTATTAAATGGTTGCAAATCTCCGATTGCTCCACTTCTCAGAAATTATGCTTTGATTCTTCTCAAGTATTTTTATCTACAATACTTCATTCATCGTTTTAAAACATTAATAATTGTAGCTTTAATGTTTACCTTGCCTTCGCACTTCACGTCACTACGTTTTTACAATTTAATAACATGCACATTTATTTTACCCTTTCTTTGTGTCAATAAATTCTGTCTGCCCACGTATAAACACGTCCTGTATTGCCCATGGATGCTATTTATGACGGTGGCAGGTATCATGTGGCAAAGTATCCCTGATGGGAGGTACTACTTACACACTTCCTCATGAGCTACATTTACCTTTGTGCTTGTATGAAGTATAAATAGGTCGGAACACAATTTAAAGTTGCTGTCAGTAACATAAAGTATATATAAGACTTATTAAATCAGAGATTTGTTTTGTAGTCGTTCTGAAATGGTTACTTGTCAACATTTGCGATATGTAGTGTATATTTATCGATTGGTATTCTCAGAAAATAGGCATAAAATCTCGACCCAATCCATTCTTCTTTCTTTGCCTCAGTTTATCGAGAAAGCACTGCAAACTACGTAAAAACTATTTCCAACTCACGATGGCTGTGGCTCTAAAATACTCTACACACATTGTACCAGAGCCTGGAATTGCCTTCCTCGAGTACTCTCAAACCGTCGTTTCTATATTCTGTAAAAGGTTGTTTTCTTCGAGTTTATTACGTAAAAATAATACAGTATGCATAATATATATAGCATGTTATTAATGTAGTAGTAATTAGTAATATAATTACTTATTTATAGCGCTAAACTATAATATGATGATAATATGTAAGAGAACTTAGTATAACCGGGAGCCTAGTTTTATCTATATTGTGAATCAAACATCACAAAAAGATTTATTAATGTTACACATCAGTGAAAGTTTATTTCATTTGAAATGTTACCAATCTGGTCTAAGGTTTCACAAAGAAAGGGTGGTGTCGGTTTATGAGTAAATTCTCTTATTTGCACCCTTGAACATGCAGAAATATGCCTGAGATCTAAAAACAAAAATGAGTAAACCTACCCTTAAATTTATCTAATGTATTTATGATTGTAAATGAAATAGTTAATGATGAAGTAAGTCAGACGTTTGTAAACCAATATTGCCACTGCGAGGTGAATGTAAATAGGCCTTACTGCCATCTAAAGGAACCAACTATGATAAGTAATGCTTCTTTAAATAAATAAAAAAATTAATACTTTTCTTTAGAACCAAGTCCTTCTTCTCCGCCTAAACACTTAAAACCACAAACACACACACACACACACACACACACACACACACATATACACAGAGAGAAAGAGAGAGAGAGAGAGAGAGAGAGAGAGAGAGAAAGAGAGAGAGAGAGAAATACACACACACACATGAAATAAAGCGAGGAATATATGGATTTCTCATAGAAATTTAGAATTACTCTCATAATTAATTGTAAGTAACATATTTAATATAAAACAGTGCTGCCACTACACGGGAAATGTAATATATCAAGCGGACATTCCTGGCATCTCACAGGAATCCGTAATGCTCACGGACAAAGAAGTTACAAAATAAAAACTTTCTACCCAAATAAAATTCCTCCCTCTACCAATACACACTCGGGGCACATAATGCGCTTCTATTCAGAAATATTCCCCAATCTTCCTCATTCATATGTCCGCTACAGAAGCAGCAATATTCCTCGAGGAGAAAGGTTAAAAACTTCGAGCTACAGTATTTGTATTGTCAAACTTATTTCGATATCCTTGATAAATATCAACTGAAGGTAAAAGCTTAAAAAATAACAATTGTAGAACAAAAATACAACTATAATAAAACAAATATTAAACCTATGGTATAACCTTCACAGATAAGATATAGGTAAATGTTACTAAAACTGTCCGTTACTTATTTTTCAACAGACTTTGGCTTTAGATCCGTGCATTAAAGTCTATTTTTATTGTATTTTATATATTTTTATAAAAGCGAATTTTTACCTTGTTTTACTAAACTACAAATACCTTGATAAACATTTTGTTTGTAATGTCTAATAAAAGTTATTATTACTACTAATATTAGTATTATTTTTTATATTAAATAACGTTTTAGATTTATTTGTCTTTTCTTTATATATTATCTTTTCTGTATTAAACGCAACAAACCCGATTGAATGCTTTTAGTAAAGTTTGCGCACAAAGTACAGACTTATACGTTTGTCTCGCTGACAGTGCGCAAGCGCAGATCCCTCTTATCTAGAAGCTTAGCTGTCCGTAGATTATTATGACCGACATGATCCCAAATTTCCATAATGTTTGGCCGCCGGTGTTTGAAATCACTTTGCCCTTTCCCCTGCCCTGTTGGTTTTGGGCTGTGTATAATAGCGCCGTCATTAATAACCAAAGTGCGATGAATGGAGTTTTGGATTTGACAAGATGTTACAGGTTACAGAGATTTTATTGATGTTTACGCTAATTAATAGTTGTATATATGAAATAACAAATTCAGTACAAGTAACAAATTGGAAAGATTTACACAACGGTATAATTAAAGGAGATCAGCAAAACAAAGAAGCAAAATTTAAATGTTAAAAGTAATATTTTTAAAAATGCCATTGATAGATATAAAAGCAAACAAATACTTAAAAAATATATACGAATAATACAAAAAACGGTTAAAAACGGTAGCAAAATTAAACATTCGCAAAATTACATAAGTGTTACTAAAAATACAAACAAAAATGACTATTAAGTAGGCACATTTATTGAGCCGTGTAGAGACTGACTATTGGCAAAACGTGACGTCAGCTTTAAGCTTGTTTTTACTTTAAAGCAAAATCTGACTCTGAGAACAAAATGTCTAACACAAATATACTTCCACGAGATTTTAACTTTTACAAAGATTAACTTTCATTTACGTTTATTAAAAACGTTCGCTTTTTCTGGGACACTTTGTTTAGATATGACTACAAAACTCGAATCATGATATTATAATCCGTGTTTCTAATTGTTCAAATTGTTACTATATTTATCTTTATTTACAAACTTCCCTCTGTTACTTCATATGAAGAAATATATTAAACTAAATTTTAAAAGCTGTAGGCCTAAATGATTTGAGAATAAACATCGATTTACCTAAATATTTAAAGATTTCTTTGAGTTTTTTTCAGTTCATTCTGTTAGTTTACACTCTCTTTGTATATTTTGTGTAAAATTGTATTCGTTAATAAATTATTATTTGGTTATTCACTCAAATTAAAATACATCTTTTTATGACACTTCACGTTCATACGGTTTTTTCAATATCAATTCATTTACATAATTCATAATTGATTAGTTTTATAATTTTAGTTTTGTATATTGAAACATTTTTCACAAAAAGGGGCAAGGTATGCATATAGTTATTTCATTCCATTTTTATTAGAATAAGTAGTAACATATGATTTCATAAAACAACTTAATTTAAGTTACTTCTGGTAGAACAGCTGTTTGAACGCATATATTATGTTACATTATTTATATTAGTTGTAATAATTTATTAAAAAGTACGGAAAGAAAATTTTAACTTTGTTGAACCAAGTAGTGATTGATTTTAAAACATTTTTTGATTGTTTTTAATTTTTTTTAAAATATATTAACAAATAATTTACATTTGTTCTGTGTAATTGGACATTACGCTATGAAGAACTGAAGGTATGCCCCAGCAAGAATTGGACAATTTATTTTACCTCTGTAAAACAACATTTTTGGTAAACCCTTCTCCCAACCTCAAATGGTAAGATCCGAAAACTCATGTCTTACTTTTAAAATCCTTATATTTTCCATATCATGTTCCTAATTCCAAAACCCAGCCACTATAAATGTTAAAAGTTCGAAAGCTTCTGTGATCATCAATCACTTCGATCTTTTACCTCCATACACTTTGATACGGTATGAGGCTATCCTAACCTTAACGGACGCTCTTGTTGCCAGCAAGACATGGTAGGAAATACTGATTGTTTTATTCCCAAAATCAACATTTAATGACCGTCATTGGTAAACCTACCATGACAAGAGTAAAATGTATAAACGTGTAAATACAAAACTGATAACAGTACTAAACATCTGTTAACTTCACGTGAACCCCCGATACATTCTCTATTAGTAGATGTATTTACATGAATATTTTTTAAAAGATATGTAAAATAACATTACTTATAACTTTTATAGTTTGTTGCTGGACAAAGACGTTTTTTTAAAATAAAATCCACACATTTTACTCCCGTAAATAAATAACTTTTTTTGCAAGTAAAAATCTTCGCGTGACGTCATTGTTGTGTAACGCTTCACTTTATAAAACTCTTTTAATATAATTTTCTCACCACACTTTTGCTAATGAATGGAATCTGTTTCGATTAGAAATGACCGCTTCTGGAACAAACAAACCGATTCCACGGCGCTATGAATAATGAATGAATTGTTTTAAGCTGAAACCAATAATCAGCTCTAGGACTGAGTCTCCAGCGCTGCCTGGCTATATTGCAAGAGCCACTTTACTTATTGGCTTTCTTCCATTTTCCTTTTGTCAGGAGGACAGCCTATCTGCTCCTTCCATTATTTATTATTAAGTGTCTTTCACGTGAATGCATTACATAAAGCGCAAGATCAACCGTAAAAAGGGGTTAAAATTAAATTCAGTCAATTATTTTGTTACATTTTAGAAGTAAAAATAGTGTGTTTGTTTGTGTGTGTGTGTGTGTGTGTGTGTGTGTGTGTGAGTAGAAGTGAAAAAGAGAGAGGAGGAGAAGGATTGAGGTGCAGACAAAATGAAGTACAGGAAGAAAGAGGTGCAGGAAGGGAGAGAGATATGTAAGAAGTAGTAGATGGAAATGGAAGTGATAGATTGAGGCGAAATGAAATGGAGAATAAGAAAGAGAGAGGAAAAGGTGAAACAGAGAGAGAGATAAGAAGAGGGACGGATTGTGTTTGTATCTCTTCATGCACTTGGGCGAAGGAATTGGGTTTAAGTACTTAAGCAACACACCGAAACTAAAATGATCTTAAACTATTTATTTAATGACAATCACAAAAACAACGCATAGGGCTAAAGAAATTCTCTAGTAGGTAAATAGTATTTTTTTTAACTAAGTAACAAGGTTAATTTTGTAACAAATGCATTATACAGTTTTAAAATATAATAACAACATCTGAGGTGATGCCAACCCTTTCCCCCAACTCAACTAAGTGAGTAACGTATAGTATACTGAACCTAGTCCTGGAAGGGTAGGCATAGCTTACTCTCTTGTCTGGTCTTACACTCGCCATTTACTAAGGACAATGTAATCCTAATGGCAAAATTATAAACATAACACTAAAAGAGCAATAGAACTACAAACACAAAGTTAATCAATGGATATCATTTTATTTCAAATGGTATAAACAGAAATTGTTTAGAGTCAATTCCTACGTAGGCCAACAGAAAAAGCTTTTATTTTAGTTTCTTTTATTAAATATCTACAGTAATATAAATAAAGTAATATACGCTTAAAAACAGCTGCTTTACCACATGACGTTTAACATAGACCCTACATTCAGCTGTTTATGAAACCATATGTTATCATTTATTTTAAGCCAAATGGGAGGAAATAACTAAATTGCATACCTTCCACTTATTGTGAAAACGTTTTCTCCGTTATGGAACTAAAATTAATTTATTAAATTTAATTAATGTAATATTATTTGAATAACATGTTATTACATCAAGTGCCATCCACTACAAAATTAAAATAATGTATTTGAACTTGAGTGGATGAATAGAAACTATTTCTTTAGTGGTTGAAAATTTGAACAATATGTATATATATATATATATATATATATATATATATATATATATATATATATGTATATATATATATAGATTGATAGATAGATAGATAGATAAATAGATATGTAAGGAGAGTCTAAAGTATCAGGAACAATTGAAAAACAAAAAATAAAATGTTTAAAAAAAAGATCGTTATGGAATAGCTATGCTTGACCAAAAGTAGCTCAATTTAGCGAATACAGGCTGGAATCGACTCAGATAGAATGACAGCTGTCACACAAGATTTATAGTATAAAGCGGTCTAGTGAAAACATCCTCGGGATTCAAATTAGCCATATTCTTTTGAATTAAAACGAGTTGAAATGACGCAATCTTAACCGAACGCTGACTTCAAAATAAACCTCCTGTAGCTTTGTACTTTGCGTCGAGAGCATTTGACACAAACTTTTCCTGAAAGAGATATTTACAAACGAAATCAGATATAAAGCTTTTCAGTTTTACTCACAAGGACCAACTATCTCGCTTTGCTAGTGCTTTAAAGAGTTTAGGATTGTAAGGAAGCTTCAAGTTCCCTTTGTTTAATGTTTTTAGTCTGACAACTGGCCTTTATAGGGTGCGTCTTTGAAGTACGAATCCAGTTATATTGGCCTCTACAAGTTAAGTGTCATTCGATACTCGTTAACGAACAAGTGTTAGTCTGGGAGAGTTGTAGCACATTTTGGCTAATAATGTTGATAGCGTTTTAGGCGCACGATACAAGCCGCATATCAAACCTGTATTTACAGAAATATTAAACGTAATTTACAGGCGTTTTCTGTGTTGTACTACAATAGAAAAATATTTTATCAGGACTGTTTCTATTATTTTTCTGCTCTTTGGATATCTTTTAAATGATTAGTTTAAAACAAAAAAAATGATTTATATTTATGTTAAGTAATAAACTCTAAAAAAGCATGTCTTAGTGTATTGAAGCGTAATGTATTATATTATTAAACTGTTTAGCGTTAATTTATCTATACTTAGTCGGGTTATAAAATTAAAAAGAGAGTACGATATGTCTATAAATGGTGCCAGTCAAGGTAAACTAAAAATTATAACCTTTAAAGCTCTAACTATATAGTATAGTTATACATTATTGTAGTTATACATCAGTTATATGTATACATATATATATATATATATATATATATATATATATATATATATATAATATATATTTTCTTGTTTAATAATTTAAAACAACATAGATTATTCAAATACAAGAATATGTATTAATTTATATTCAAAGCTTTTCGTTGGTAAACAGTACCGACATCATCAGGAATGAAAATTACAATAATTATGTATACTATATTATAATTACCTATATTGTTTTGTAATACACTCACACACACACACACACACACACACACACACACACACACACACACACACACATATATATATATATATATATATATATATATATATATATATATATAGAGAGAGAGAGAGAGAGAGAGAGAGAGAGAGAGAGAGAGAGAGAGAGAGAGAGGGTGAGAGAGAAAAGGAGAAAGATATGGACGGATGGATGCATGGATGGATGGACGGATGAGACGAGAAGGAACTGGACTGGACAGACAGACAGCTAGATAAATAGATAGATAGATAAACAGATCGATTATTCGATAGATGGATGGAAACGTTGCACACTCACACGCACACACACACACACACACCACAATATTTCCCATTTTCATCGAATGTAAACCTATACTATACAAACCATATTATTTAACTCTTTTGATTTCAGTTATCCTTCTTCGGATTGACTTTATCTTTTACTTCTTCCGATTTTATTTAAAACAAGGTAGAGCGGAACCCTGAATGCGTGGATAAGACGTACGTATTGATATAGAATACGAAAATAAAAGTAGAGAGGAGCATTTTCGTCCCAAAGTAATTGTTTAGGAAATGCAATTCCGTATCGTTGACAAGTAAACTTCACCATTTTTGTATTTGAACCACCTAGATAGGCTACAGTTTTTTCTCCTGAATCTTCCATTCATGTGTGAATAGTTCTTTTTAGTAAACATTAAATAAAAAACATATAATAAATTCACCAGGTACCTAATTGTTTTTAAGGGTGGTTTATATTTAAATAAACCCACCGTGAAAATTAGTTTGTTTGATTATTTTTGTAATTTCAGGAGCGTTTGTGTGTGAATATTTTATCATCGGATGGTTTGTTTGTTGATGTTTTATACTTCAATGGTTTAATTATTCGACTCCCATTGAAACAAATCCACGTAAAATATTGATTAAAATGGGAGAAAGCAAACATTATCATTTAACAGGAATGTGTAACGAAGGGCTTCATTATCTAAGTCCAAACTTTAAAGTCCATTACTGAGTAAAGGTTAAACAATATTTCAAGACGTTTTATTGATCCTATCGACGCAAGCTATGATTAAACACTAACCTAACTCCATATGTAGTTATGTTCACAGTTTACTTTCAACATCGCCTGTATAGGGGTAACTGAAAGGCAAACTGTTTAATAATACAACATGTTGCAAATTCTACCTGAATAAGGAAATTGTTAAGTGCTACAAATAAAATTTAGCAATGTTAAGAAGCATATCAACAATTAACTCAAAACGAAAAATAAACAACCTAAACTCCAAGTATAATCTGTTTATTTTGAAAAAAAACATCAAAATTAAATATTATTGGTTGAACTACACATAAAATAAAAATACCGCGGACTCGTAAATAATTAAAAGATGAACCTATTTTTGAAGATATTTATAGTATTAATAATAATCTCTTTCCAGCCTATTCATTGCAGTCTCCAGGTGGAACCATATTTCTCAAGATTTGGGACGCCGAATCTTATTTCAGATGAAACGTCTTGAATCTTTAAATATAAACACTTGCAGAGGAAAGGTTTACTGGTACGTTGCAAGGTCAAATATGTCTTTCAGCATTACCCATCTGTCCATTTATATATAGATCTGTTTTAATATATTAATTGCCAAAAATTGTGTGATAAATTGTGAAAACTGATTTATATAAAGCAAACTTACACATAGAGAGAGAGAGAGAGAGAGAGAGAGAGAGAGAGAGAGAGAGAGAGAGAGGATTAAATATTTATTAAACGGAGCCATTTCAAGTGAATTTATAAAATGATGTACTTAAACAAAGCACAAACTATTACGTTAAAAGTCTCCGTGTCATTATGCCGTTAATAAACTAGGTAACTAACCTCAATTCACTACAGCCTGTCGCCAAGGGGTGGAAATAAGACACTTTTAAGTTTGCTGTGGATTTGCATATTATTAATGAAGTAGTGAGGTGTAAATTTATACTATTTTGTAAGATATTCTACAAATATAAAACAACATACTATTTGTGCTACGGGTGTAGCGTGTGATGGTGTTTTTACCTTCGGTGGTTGAATGTATGTAACTGGTTTCCGAAATACGTCATAAACTAATATTATATATGTAGAATAATATGATAAGTTATATCCTATTATTGTATATGCATAATATATTATACGTAATATTATGTTGACATAAATAAGACTACAAGAAAAGAAAAGGACCCTTACGATGATAAAATGCCTTTGAATGGCATCACTTAGTTTAAACATAATTTAAAACTTGTTGATTTTAAAATGGTTAGATTGTTGTGTGGGCATCTGTGTGACGTCTATTTACTTTTTGAAACCTTTTCTGTGTGATGTAGTTTTCCATTACATTTTTTTAAACAAAATTCCAGAAAACATATTATATTAATGTATTAGTTTTTTAATGGTCAGTCGAGAACTATAAATATAGAAAATAATATTTGGCTTCCTACGATATTGTCGTGGTTTGATGTTCCGTGGACAAAGGCATGCGCGCGCGCGCATGGACACACACGCACACACACACGAACACACACACACACACACACACACAAACATGCAGGAGTTAGTTATATATTTCTTGAATCAGCATCCGGACGTACGGATTAACCTTTCCAGTGGCTCACCATTAAGACTGTACTGGCATTTAACCAATTTACAACCCCGTCCACGTTTTTAAACTAATTACGCGTTTCCCTGGCCAGAAAATATACAATTCAAAACAAAATACGAAATGATCTGAAAATTCTATTAAGCATATACTCGTATTTCGAAATTTCAAGACGTCAAAATATGAACGAAAAATCCTAATCAAATGAAAACATAAGAGATTTGTAAAAGTTACTCAAGTTTGACCTTAATGATAAATATGTGGAGGGGAAATTCTTCATATAATCTTTATTTCTGTTAGAAATATTGGTATACGTACATTCTTCTGGCTTTCCTAACATCAACACTTTATTCTTCATTTGCTTGTTTAACAAAAAACTGTACTTTAGTAAAGTTTAAAGTTTTGATAATGGAGTATTTTCGAGACGCGTCATCGAAGAATAATGTTATAAAATTAGGAAAGGCAATGTAGTCATATATATACGAATAGTGGAGATAGAGAATAAAACATTTACAATTATAAAAAAAAACGAGAAAACAATAGATTTTATTTGGCCCATAGAATGAATTCCCATTAGAAGTAAATTTATCTATAAATGTACCATAGGTTTCTCCTAACATAAACACTAATAATCCTAAATTACTTTTTATTAGGTGATAAAATAAGGCCATTAACAATAAAGTGATCGTAATATTGTAAATTGTAATAAATGCTCCGAAACGCGATGTTATTAGGTTTTGTATCGTCAGGAAAGTTAAGGTTAAGAACAGCAAACTCCCCTTGTGTGATTAAGTTATATCAATATCCCCAAGATTATCCCCTACTAGTTTAATTACATAAATCTCTTTAAGTATCTCCCATAATAATTATTTGACATAAATCCCATCACGTGTCCCTCGTAGTAAATATTTGACATAAATCCTATCAAGTGTATCCCCTAATGATTATTTGACATAAATCCCATCAAGTTTCTCTCCTAATAATTATTTGTAATAAGCCCCATCAAGTGTCTCCCCTAATAGTAATTTGACATATATCCTATAAAGTGTCTCTCCTAATAATTAATTGACATAAATCCCATTTAACTTTCTCCCCTAATATTTAATTGACATAAAAACATCAAGTGTTTCCCCTAATGAGTATTTGACATAAATCCTATCAGATGTCTCACTTAATGATTATTTGAAATAAATCCTATCAAGTGTCTCGACTAATGATTATTCGACATAACTCCCATCAAGTGTCTCCCCTAATGATTATTTGACATAAATCCCATCAAGTGTCTCCCCTAATAATCATTTAACATAAATGGCATCATAATTTCCCTAATAATTGTTTGAAATAAATCCCATCAAGTGTCTCCCCTATTAATTATTTGACATTATTCCTTTCAAGTGTCTCTCCTAATAATTATTTGACATAAATCCCATCAGGTGTCTCACCTATTAGCTAGTTGACATAAGTTCCATCAAGTGTCTCCCCTAATAATTATTTGCGATAAATCCCATTAAGTGTTTCCCCTAATGATTATTTGACATAAATTTCCCCTAGTGTCTCTTCTAATGATTACTTGACACAAATATCACTTAAGGAGAAAAGAGAAAGTCGTGCCTCTGGTTTTACATCTTGTTACAGCATAAACTAGACTTGAGATACGGTGTTTAAATAGACAAGGTTGTTTGATAGCTGGATATGTTATTTCGCCCGTCTTTAACTTGGAGGACCGAAATAGTCCTTCACAATGCGAACGAGGAAAACTGTTTAATTAATGCATGTTTATTGCTTCATAAAGAAACACTGGACATTAGTAAAGGTTGTATGAAAACGGAGATAGATGAAGCTCTCTGAATGAGTTCGTGTTGTGTTTGTGTCGCGGATTTGAAAGAGTATGTAGATCGCGCAGCCACCAATTACCCATAAGCTTGACAAGGATCAGGGTGCAACTCCGGTCATGTACCAACCTTTCTCTCTGACTATAAGTGTCCTTTAACACCTTAGATTACCGCTAAGATCTCACTAAATGGTAGAGTTTTATTCTCTCTTCTTTTCATTACCGGAAGACTTTATTATCGCCATTCTATTTTCTTAACAAGAATCAAATCATATTGTTAAACCCATATTTTAAACACTTGTAGATAACAACACAAATCATAATTTTTATTTGTCTTTAATATATTTTCATTATAATTATCGCGCATTGGTATTAATGTCACTTAGCTTGTCGGTTTCAATTATCAGACTATTTGTATTGTAATGTCTTTAGACACATTACGTAGCGCCAGTGTCAATCAACGAGGCGGTCGTTTTAACGAGAATTTTAATTGGATCGAAATAACTATAGTAATACAAAAACTCTTTGTTAGTTGTAGACAATACGCGGACAGATGGGAGGGTGGATTTGTATATCCGCATTGTCTCAACTTACAAAATGTCCTGAAATTAATTATACAGAAGGTTTTTGGTTGTTTATTCATTTAATTTAAATTTATAAGAGGCTTGCTTTTCTCACGATGGAGTAACTACAAGGCCTTGCGTTTCCAACATAACTTTAGAGCAGTTGAAAAACTGGAACATATGTTATTGCTAACCCCCAAAACGGCGTTAAGGTCACAACACAACAAGTGTGGCGTGTTCCATTTATATAGAACCTATTTTTAAACCTATTTTTATCTTTTATTCTTGCTCACCTAATGAGCTTTCTACACACAAGCGCGCTCACACGCAATCACGCATGTGCGAACATGCACCTGTATCTACGTTGAAGGAAATAGTATTGTGTCGTTAAAATCCATCTCCAGGCACGCGTCCTTTGATCTCCACAATAACTTTGATCGTCCATTGCTCAGACTCAATTGTTGCTCAAGTCTCAGCTTAATTTATTCTACATTTCTCAAACCTTAATATTTCGTGCAATGTATTGCAAGACCTGCTTAGGAACAGTGACGTCATAGCGTGAAGAAAGTAGATGCCACAAAGCAGAGGTATTGTTTTCTAGAATGTCAATCCAAACTTTTTAAAATTAGTAAACTTCAACTGAACTGACTTTAGTAATAGAAGCTTAGGGTAAGAAGTTGGACTTGCAGAATAGACTATACAAATTGAATGATTTTATTTCCCTCAATTCTATGAAATTGAAGACATTTTCTGTTAAGAGTCATCAATGCATTTGTAATCGTTAGAAATTGTCGTATTTATTTGGTTTTATTTTCATAAAGCTTTAGAGACTATTTTCGCCGTTAGTAACTTTATTTTTAAGTGATATGTTATCAATTCTTAAATTTATAAAAGTATAAAAGTCAAAGTGAGGGAGTAAATAGTGGTAACAGATAAAGGAGACGAAATATGAGCACCTTAAGGCAAATCAATGGGGATCCGGTAAACAGACGGAGTCTACGTTTTTCTAGACAAATGCGCCTTTTAGATTAATTGATAACCCGTTGTACGTTTACAGAACATTTCGTTGAAGATTCTAAAGGTATAAATTAAGTCTTAAATAAAAACGTAAACCGTTATACATTGAAGCTCTAAGTAAGAGAGAGGCCAATGAACGATAAACTTGTGCAACATAAATCTGTTACTTGGCCTTTTGTTGGTTGTTCATACAAATACATCAGCGTGGTGTTTGCTGCCTATACGTCATCTTTGTTCAACATAATACAAAACTGTTGAAGCTATAGTCAAGTATTCTATATTGCTCATGTCCCTTTCCCTGCTCTCCCTCTACCATATCTCCCTCCCTCTCTCATTCTCCAACTCCCTTTCAATTTTATACCATAAATATCCTGTGGTATATCGACAAACGGACAACAACTTGTTCAAACTAGTTTCTACAACAATACAAAATTGAAAATTGTCAAAACTATCCATATGTGTTGCAATAGCTACAGTGTACCACAATACAAATACACTGCACCATATGACAAACTGTATATACACTCACATCCGTAATATACTGTATACTGCACAAACAATAAAGTAAAGGCACAACCTCATATAAGACATCACAACCTACTAAAACATAAGGCTATTCAAACACAAATATCATACTGTACTAAACCTCCACGAGAAACACAATGCATATTACAGGTTTTATATAATGATCACATTTTTATTTATTTTCAATTACAAAATATTCAGTACCTAATCCAGATAGGATAAAATAACAGAGTAAAGTTATTAGAATTTTTTGACAAGGAATATATTTAATCGACGTGAACTTAAATACAATCTTCATATATTTTACATTTCATTTATGTTTGTTGTTCGTAACATAAAACGTACCGTAGAAAAAAGATCAATATAAAAAGTAATGTAAACAAATTGTTTTAAAGTTAATTCCTACTTAGGTCAACAAAGAACAATTTTGTTTTCCTCACTTTACATTAAATAAATATAATTATTATAAATAAAGTACCAAATCAGTAGATTTATAAAATCATGTGTTATCACTTATTTTCAGCCAAATGGGAAGAACTATACAGCATGCCCTGCCCCTTTTGTGAAACGTTTTTCTCTCATTAAAAAAATAAAATTATGTATTTAATTTTAAATAATGAATAATTATTTGAAAAAACTGTATAATTATCAACTGCCATCCACAAAACGTTTAAAAAAATGTATTTGACCTAGTGTGGATGAATAAAAAGTATTTTATTAGCGACTGAAAATTTCAACAAGATATATAGAAGAAGGGTCGGAACTGATATAAATCATTGAAAAATAATCATTAAAAATATCCTTGCACGCCATCAGAATCTATTAGATATTCTACGTTATTTAAGCTATTTAAATAGGTATTAAATTGTTTGTAGATATTCGCAAATGCCCATAAATATAATAGTTCATGCATTTGTATCAGCAAAAATAAGAAATATTTACAAATACAATATACAAAATGGCTTTCTCTGTATATTATTACATTTAGGAGTCATTAGAGGACACCGATCATCATACCATAGGAGTTTATACGTCATAGGAGTTTATACGTCATAGGAGTTTATACGTCATAGGAGTTTATACGTCATAGGAGTTTATCATATGGTTTGGGGAAAATACACGTTCGTCTTGTAGTATTTAGAGCCAACACAAATAAACCTCTAAACATGGATAACTCTTTATGAAATACTATTAGATAAAATCCGTGCACACAACCAGAATCTGTGATATATTCTACGTTATATCGGCTATTTAAATGAGAATTGCATTTTTTGAAGATATTGTCGAAAACCCATAGGTTATATAGTTCACACAATTTTCTTAGAAAAAATGCAACAACTTTACAAACGTTTTCTCTGTACACAACTACATTCATTATTTGAAGGAGAACAAGATGTAACACACTGAACATCGTACCTTGTACGGTTTGAGGAAATGCACGTTCATTTTGCAGTATTTAGAGTCAATACATCTTAAGTTTAAACATGCATAATTCTTTAATAGATAACGTTAGATAAAATGCGAGCATACCACTAAAATCTATACGTGCTAAATAGTATTACATACATAAAAATAATGTTTACCCATTACATTACATTAAAAAAAATATCTAAAATCTGTCAGGAAGTAGATAATATTAAATAAAAATGAAGAGGTGTGAGGATAGTGGTCAGAGCAAGTATTCATTGCTACGGGTCTAGGTTTTACATTCCTAGATGACGGTTACCCGAAAATCTCCAGGTGAGTAGAGTTCAAATCAGTCAGGATTAGCAACGGTTATGCTAAATAATTTTAGATAGGCTATTTACACCATAAAGTGTATTCTAACAATAAGATGTATTCTAAAAATATAGGGTATTCTAACAATAAGCGTTTAAAAAAAATGTTCTTTAAATAATAAAGTACATTTTAGCAATAAATAGTATTCTAACATAATATCAACTTCTGTATGTATTCAAAAAAAGGGTGCATTTTATTAATACCGTATAACCTAGCGTACAGTTCATTCTTGCAATAACAGGTACCTTAAGAGTATAGTGTATTCTTAAAATAGAGTGTATTCTAACAATAGAGGGTACTCTAAAAATAAGGAGCATTCTAAAGCCTAAGTTTATTCTAAAATTAAGTACATTCTAGATGTAAAGTGTATTGTAACAATAAGGTGCATTCCAGACGAATAATGTATTCTTTAGATCAAGTGTATTCTAGCAATAAAGTCTGAGTATTGCATTTTGTTAAACACCAATGTAAGACCACTTTAGTCCCACGTTGAGAATACATTATCGTATTACCGATGCATATCTCGGTAAGACTTTACAGCTGTTATGTTTGTATTTGTTCTATTTATGAAGGATTTTAGTGTTTTGTTCCACGCTATACACAGCACAAATATGCTATTATGTATGCGGCGCAGCGCACAAGTAAATCTATATAGAAGCATGAATATTTTACTTCCAACTTAAACAGTTCTCAGCTAAAGTGAATATAATCATTTAACTTAGGAACTTTGTTACAACTTAGAGATCCGGTTACTTCAGGAAGGTTGCTCCCAGCTATGCCGGTACCATTGCTGCCCCCGGCTTGTTTGTTTTTCATTAAACTGAAATGCAAACAGAGTGCAAGGCTCAAAGTTTATTTGCAGAAGATTTACAGTTACTTCCGTAAACTAAACTTTCTGAAACCATAAAAAATAAATACTAAACACTATATCTGCAGCCCACAACTTCTGTTGTATCAACGGCCTTGTTTTTACATTTTTAAAAACCGTTTCAAAAGCAACGAAGAAAGATCATTATCCGAGAAATCGAATGAAAATGAAGAAAGGAACTTGAAATGAAGAAAGATAGAATGCGAGGTATATGCGGGTACACATGCATTAAAACTGGTTCTAAGATGGTATTTTATTAAGAGAAGGGTAAAAAGAAACTTATTTCAAAAATACTCCCTAATAAATAACTTTGTTTAAATAAATTTGGATTTAAAAAAAAAATCTCACTGTGAAATTATTGTCAACTCAAATTTGAGAAATATGTTAACGACCACGAGATAAAAATCTGTTTATTTGCAAAGTTGTTTTATTAAGTAAATTTTAAGACGTTTAACCATGAATTTGGTTAATTTTAGTCTGCATCTTACTGATCATCTGCGACAATAATTCTTTTTGGATCTCTTGAAACAGTAAACGTTCATAGAACTTGTTTTACATCGGCAACAAAACCATTTTCCTACCAAAAGAAAACAATTCCCAAAAAACAAAATTTTTTTCTCAATTTTACATTCCCAACGTAAAAATGACGTCTTTTTAACCTGGACTGTTTTAAGATCCGTATAGAGGTGCCTACATTTGTGATACACAGGGAAAAGGGCTGAATAAATTATGGATAGTAAAATATTGTAGACCGTAAAGGATTTCTTTTTATTGCAGTTGCAAGAAGATGATTAACATATAATTATGAATATGGGTAGGAAGGCAGTGAAGAAACTCCTGCTAGAGAGGTTCATGGCTCGCGTGGGCAGGGTCGAGAACCTGATGTAGATCTACTCTCCAGCGGCGAAAACAGGTGTTTGTACCTTTCAACGCTAGTGTAGAAGAACATAGAGGGGTAGAAATTATTAGGTATAATTAATACATGAATATATTGATCATGAGGTACGCAAAAATAGGAGAATGTTTCACTTACCAGACGTAGTTCCACTGTCTACTGTTGTGACGTATGGTGCTCCACCGGCTGCTCAGAACTGGATCTGTAACAATATCATCCGAAAATCTATAATAATGACGTTCTAACGTTATCCGTATTTTAGTAAAATAAACTCTTGATTTGTTTTAAAAATTTATTCCAATTTGTAACCATTTTTGTACAACTCGTCGATGACAAAAGTGTTTAAATACCTGACCTAAGTTTGAGGGAGCAAAGTGAACGTCAAAGAAGTTCTGCACAGTTACGTGGATTTAAAGAGGGCTTAACTGTGACACGGGTTCGCATTATGCCTGTACATGTGTCAGGAAGGCAATCTGATAGATTGACTATAAAGGGTGAGAGTAAATTTAGTAAGGTAAAGTAACCGGTTACAGTTCACTGTGACACGAGCTCGTATGACGTCTATAGTTGCGGCAGGGTAGCAATCTGGGTAATTGATATTCTGAAAGGTATGAGTAAGTTTAGTAACGTGAAGTAACCGGTTACAGTTCATTATTACATGGGCTCGGAGGGAGTCTGTACTTGTTTGTAAAAGGCAATCTGGGGGATTGTGCTTGTGTTTTTAGGATTACGAGTAAGTAAAGTAACCTGTTACTGTTCACTGAGACACGGGCTCGTATGACGTATGTACATGTGTCAGTAAGGCAATCTAGAGGATTGCGCTCTTGGGAATACGAGTAAATTTAGTAAGGTAAAGTAACCGGTTACAGACCACTGTGACAAAGACTGGAATGATGTCTGTACATGCCTCAGGAAGGAAACCTGGGGATTGATATTTAAAAAGGTATGAGTCAATGTAGTAAAGTAAAAGAAACAGGTTACATTTCACTGTTGCACGGACTCGGAAGGAGTCTCAGGATGGCAGTCTGGGTGATCAGAAGGAAAACCTTCCTTAAAGTGAAACTTTCAAATGGTATGCATGATATCTGAGTATTCTCATTAAAGGAACGTTTCCACCAAATTGGGGGAAAGCAGTGGGTCAACCAAATTCATCCATCAGATTTGAATCAACAAATATACAACATTGCAGCAATTTATGATTTAATATTGTAATTTCATTCAGCGAACAACATGGGTCATTTGAATACTATTTTAACACGCCACGATAGTCAATTGTAAACACAAGATAATATTGCCTACAACACATGGAAATGAAATAAATGTACTTTGGGGAATTGAAAATTAAAAAGAATTTCTGCCTAATAATAGAACTGTATCCCTCACGATATTGCGCTTTAAAATTGGGTCGTAATTATACACGTTGTTTGTTTTACCGTTAGTTGTGTTTTTGTATATTTATCATTTAGTAATTATTACATAGGTACTTGATGACAGTAAATCTTGAATTTAAACTTAGCTCCTCCTTCAAATAGTTTTAAAAAGACTATTTTCTTAACTAAAGATACAATCGCTCAACTTCCACATACAATATGTACGTTTTACTTTCTATAACTCCCGCTAGTTATTTTTCATATTTCCTATGACGATGGTAACTATGATATCGAAACTTGAAATGTTATATGTATACATAAACAAATAAACTT
>JBAIZL010000010.1:6865130-6885130 GCA_036971475.1 Prosapia bicincta | reverse complement strand
GAAAGATATACAAAATACTTTAATGCCTATATAAAACCAGATGTATACATACCAAACTTTGCAAAAAAATTGTATTATTAATAACCGTTAATTTGAAAAATATAAAATACGAATATTATAAAAGAAAGGCATGAAGGTTGAGAACAAACATATACGAAGCATATGAAATATATAAGAACAATATAGTTAATAAATGGACCGAATTTGATACTATATGCAGTGTCTATAACGTTACGCCAGCAAGATGATATATTTGTCATTATTATATTAGATTTGGCAGCACTGGTGTTAGACCTAAACTAACATATGTTATATAATCGTCTTTATTCATTTATGATGATGTCGGGACTTTTTATCGACGAAAAGCTTTGAATGTTTGCTAATTTAAACAATTGTTGTATTTGTATATTGCTATGTATTTTAATTACTGTACAGGAAATCGGATTTTATATTATGTTTCTATTATTTTTATATAATGTATATATTCATGTATATATTATGTTTTTTTATATTTATATATTATATATGTTTGTCATATATTTTATAATAATTTTTATATATATACATTAATTGTATTTACATATGTACAAACATTTCATCGTCAAGCATATTTATAAAACGATAAGTTCTAAGCTCTACAATAATATAAATTATTTAACAGTTATTTACCTAACAGCTAAATCAGCAGAGTTATTAACTCCCAACAGCTAAGTCCAACGTGTATGCTGTTACCGGTCTACTTTGTACAGTTCTTTCCAAAGCGAGCTAGATAAAATTTGCGAAAGAGAAAACAATCCAATTTAACCAATGTGTTTCCAAAACCCGCAATACCCCAAGCTCTTAAGAAACAGAATTGTGGACGTTTCTCAAAAAACGACTTTCGTAGAACCATTACGGCTAATATTTGTGATCGTAAAGTGTTTTAAGAGATTCTTCTATGGTACTTTCTAATGGTATTTCAGAAATGTACACTTTCAAAGTCAAAACAAGAGAACTTGAAATAATAACATAAACTTACAGACGTAAAAATTTTAAAAAATGAAAAAAGGTAGATTACTTTAATAAATATAACCGCCTTAAAATAAATTATATGATAGAGTACAAATTATTTATTTTATAAAAATTGGAGCTGAATAACGTTTTTAGCAACAAAGCTCTCCATTTACTCCTACATTAGATTCTATAGTCCAATAGCATTGTAATCAGTATTATATAGGATTTTAGTTACATTTCAAAGCTCGTCCAACATAAATGAATATTCAAACAACTTTATTATAACTCATTAGTCGCGAAAAAGAAGAAGCCGAAAGATTGTTTAAACAGTTACATCTATGTTGTGTGTTTATAAACTGTTCCAAAATATAATTTTTTAATGCTATCTTAAACAATATACATTTCCGAAGTAAAGAAAGATAACTCCAAATTAAAGCACAAATTTACATAAGTAATGATTGTATTTGAAATAATGAGCTAGGTTAGTTTTAACAAATGCATTCTTATTTAAAAAAAAAGTTGTATGTAAGGAAAACAAATTATTTGTTCTCTGATAAACGTGAGAAATTGTTCTGCTCTCTTTTTGCACCAAACCCCAAAATGTAACCTTATACGAGATTATAATATACAGTTCAACATTCCAATAGGATTTTCATCAGTACTTTATAGATTTTTTAGTTATATTTCAAAGCTCGTTCAAAATAACGAATATTTATTGAGCGCAAGATATTCAGCACAATACGACATCAGGAAGTTGGTAGATTAATGAGCCGTAAGCTAAATGATTCTCTCAGAAATTTATAAAACACAACCCACTGGGAATAAGTAGGGCGGGGAAGATCTTTCCGAGGGAAATTAAAACTGAACATACCTTGTCGCCTGTGATTAAAATGTAGATATTATTTAAGGGAAATTGGAGCATAAGGCAGACATTTCCTTACCTGGTATTAACATTCATGGAAATTACCTGGTAGATGTGCAACAAAGGCTCGGCGACTTTACATTGGCCTTAGAAAATATTGTTATTTTACCTTTTAATGAAATACATATTTTAAGGAATTTATGCTTTAATTAATTTTAACGTAAATAAGTAAAACGTAATTATATCAGTAAACAAATATCAAGCGAGATATGGAGGCGACTGTTTACAGGTAGCTAGTAGAAACCTCTCCATTATCTTGGTGCAGACTGTACCTACTCCAGGAAGGATTATGTTTTCCCTTAAGTAGATTCTTGGCTCTAACCTAATTTGCAGTATTTCTAAATCATTCGGTGGTGAAGGCTTGGTAAAGTTAATTGCAAACCTAACTTAACATGAAAGTGAAATAATTTGATCTTTGCCGATAGTTTGATTTGTCAGCACATCCAGGTAGACATTAGTAGCTGATTTTGACAAGCCTCGACACAAACAGCTGAGCTAGTAAAGTTTCTACGGAACGTCCATATTCAGAATCACTTTAAGGCTTTATTATGAATAATCATCTAACCCAACCTAACTTCACCTATTCTAATTTAATCTAACCTGACGTGACCTAACTTGGCCTAATCTAACATTACTTGACCTTACTTAATCTATTCTTACGTAATCTAACCTGAAGTGACCCAATCTAACCCAAACTAGCCTAGCTTATTATTATTAAATATTAAAATAAAATTGTGTTAATTTTAATTTAATTATTTTAAGTTGAACATTAAAATAAGTTTTAATACGTGCGCCTCAAAATAATTACGCGTCTCTGATTACAAAAGCGACAGTACGGATTACATTTTGTAATAGTTGTGATTCTAAAACAAAGCCTCCAAACAATGCTCGTTGCAAAGAATTTCTCCTCCCTTCCTGTTCGGTGTTAATTACAGTGTTGCCAAATCAGCGCTCATTCAATACGAGAACGGGTTCAGTGCTATTTCGATAGCAAAACATTAATCTTGGAAATTAATGATGAAATGTCTTCGCAGAGCAAAACCAAGTAACAAATGTCAATCAAGTGTGAAAGCTTTGGCAACCGCGAGTTAACACTTTACAAACTTCTCTTCAATACGATTTAATGTAGAGTAACACTAAAGTTATATTTGCTAACTCAGGTTGAAACTCTGTTATTACCAGAATTAATACTGCTTTTCAAGTCATATTTTTATTAAGTTTTTTTTTACAAAAGAATTAAATCTCTCCTAGGTAAATAGTCACCTTTTAAATTAGTGTTTTTAAGTAAACAGTAAATCTTATTAATTTATTAACTTTAATATTTCCTGTAGAACATATATTATAGTTCAGGTTTTTGGGGAGTTTGTAGATTTTTTCTCACAATTGTTCACGTTAATGATTCCCTAATACTGACGTCACAAGTTAATTACATGTTTAATCAGGTATTTGTGAGTCAGTGAATTCCCCCTCCAAAGACAATTCACGATACCTCTCAACAGAGAGCCCTTAATTAGAAATACCTAAGGATATTGCGCCAAACCTAATAAATAATAAACCCCTAATGTGTGCTTCAAAGGCGTCCCTTCCTCGCATGTACATTCCTGGACTATCTTGTAATAGAAACTGTCTTGTAATAAAACCATTTCAATACGTAACAAAGTAAATCCTTTCCGACAATATGACCTTGTCTTATAATATAGTGCTAATGTCCCTACTTCGAAGTAGCCACTCCAATTAAAGTATTATAAATATACTCTACATCATGCATTTAAAAATAACATATTTCTTAATATTTGTAATTCTTGTTTGGCCATTTGCTTTGTTTTAACCACTGTTATAGTTTCGTCTTCTCCCTGTTCTTCGTTATTTGAATTAGCTTTCCTACAAATCCTTACAAAGCAGCTTGCGAGTTTAAAATGCTGTAAAACTTCTCGTAAAATGCTTTTCGAAATAATTCCATCCATTAAAAGAATTGAGCTTTTTAGTTGCCCTAAAATGTCACTTTTGTAGGAGGCAAGTTGTATGTAGCATTAGGGAAGAAAACCTTAAACAGCATTTAGGGGAAATGCCTGATGCAACTTATAAGTGGCAAGTCTGATGGAGTGTTTAAGTGAAATACCACGCCACCATGAAGTGTTGGGGTGGCAGGTCATATGCAGCATTAGGGTAGAAAAAAATATACAGCATTTGAGGGAGGCCTGATGCAACTTAAAGGTGCCAAGTCTGATTGGGTTGTTTAAGTGAAATACCACGCCACCATGAAGTGTTGGGGTGGCAGGTCATATGCAGCATTAGGGTAGAAAAAAATATTCAGCATTTGAGGGAGGCATGATGCAACTTATAAGTGGCAAATCTGATGGAGTGTTTAAGTGAAATACTACGCCACCATGAAGTGTTGGGGTGGCAGGTCATATGTAGCATTAGGGTAGACAAAAATATACAGCATTTGAGGGAGGCCTGATGCAACTTATAAGTGGCAAGTCTGATGGAGTGTTTAGGTGAAATACCACGCCACCGTGAAGTGTTGGGGTGGCAAGTTATAGGAACCATTAGGGTAGCCAATATTATACAGCATTTTTTGGAGATGCATAATGCAACATATAAGTGGCAAATCTGATGTAGTGTTTAGTGGAATTCCTCCCCGCCATGAAGTGTTGGGGTGGCAAGTCCCATGGATAACTGGCTTCCTATGTAGCATTTAGGAGGAAAGTCATAGGCAGCGTTGACGTTGCACGAGTTATATTGTAGATCATATTTTCTGCCCATGATTTTTATCTTCAATCGATGTCGTTTAGAAACACATCACTTTTATCAAACAAAAACACGCTCAAAAAGTTACCCAATATTACATATTTCTAATCATGTAATAAATGTGCAAATAAACTCATTTTAAAGGGCACATTTAAACACACAACGACCACTTGACTTCATGTTTATAACCATTATCTTTAGACACTGAAACAAGTTATATTATAATGGGACTGTAATAAAACGGTTCTCGTGCTGTGACTTTAAGCGTGCGAGGTTCTTAAGTGAAGAGAACAAAACTAGTGGACAAGTAAAATACACCGAGTTCCCCGCCCTGGGAATCATTTCTGTTAGTGGTAATCTTTGTAGGAAACTAATCCCGTAACCACTGTGGACTTTGTTTAACTAGAACTGACTTGTCTGCACAAAAGTCTCCCGTCTAAATGAATGCCTTATAGTGATTGCATACAGAACAGAAATGCAATCTGAGTTGGTTCAGTTGTTGGTCTCCTCATTTAATTATTGCTGTCTTCCTGGTCGTTGACACGAGGGAGAACTTAACCAAGATCATATCATGTTTTATTCGTCAAATACATAAAACACCACTGGAGCTGAAAACTACGGCAACATATAACATTTTCCTAGGTTACCCCTGCTTATTACTCCATTAATAGATTTAAGGCTAATAATGTGGATTATATATTGCAGAGGACAAAGCGTTATTGGAAAAAAAGGATTATTCTGTGGAACAAACAAATCTGACTTTACGGTACGCTAAAATCATCTCGCTGTGTGAGCGTATATTCGACAAATATATATATATATATATGGTGCATATAACCCCCATAGCTTGAACTAAACGATAAGGTTTGATTTCACACAACAATTGATTTTATATTGTAATACAGCTAGTTTAAAACGTCTTACGCATGGTTCGCTGCCATACTTTCTACCCATCCTACCAGCTCTTCCATCACCAGGTAACCTGTCATTAATCAATGCTATCGATTTATTACGAAATAAATGTTTATTACAAAAATTAATTTATTTTTATTCGGTTTTACTTAAGTTCTCCACTAACCACTCATTGCAGTTTCTTCAATGTTTTACAGCAAATGTTACTACTTAAGCCTCCATTGCTCTCGGTTGTACCTTCACATCTACTCTGTTTTATTTCGTCCTTTCTTCTTCCTCTTGCCCTTCTCTGGACATCGTATATTGTTCTATTTCACACTAGTTACGAAGGTTGTGTACAATTACAAAGTTAATAAATAGATTATTTTTGCCTAGTTTTAGTGAAAGAAAGTTTCTATATTATTTCAGAATGTTTTTTCTCTTACTATTACGGTTTTGTACCTCTAAACACCGTAATATATCTTTATTTAGACACATATTTAGTGCATTTTCGTGGTAATGCCCAAGCAATTTGTATATTTGTTCCTTGTAACTGTTACCTCCATGTCTTGATTCTTTATAATCCAGACGTATTAATTAAGTTTTGTATTTAACAGATTAAACAGTTTAGTTATAAAGTTTAAGTATTTCAGGTAATTAATTGTAGAGAGATTTACGTTTGTCCAGGTAAGGATTATTTATGAATTAAAAAAGCAGTTTGTCCTAAGCTTTCCTGCACAGCGTTTAATTCTTCCGGCATCCGCTAGAGCTCTCTGCAGACTATATTTCCTGTCGTAGCCAGTAGTACGTATTTTTTATTTTAAAATATCTATTTCATTACATACTTTGAGTTTATTTTACCTTTGATTCTTCAGGCCTTTGCAACGCTTGTGTTTGAAACAAAATATTTGCCCAATATGTCACTAAACTACTATTAGTTTATCTAATTCACTTTAAGGACATATTTCAAAGAAGCTAAAAACTATAACACTGGCCTAAAAACGTCCATTAGCTTTACAATAAAACAAAAGTAAGTGGAAAATCTGAAACAAATTCGTTATTTTAAGAAGGTGAAAAGGTGTCCCTAAATTTACATTAAGGTTTGGTCTTCAACGCACCCTCCTATGGTGCAAAAGGGACATTTTGTGGTGGGAACGTCACTTTAGCAACAATTAATCCAAATATTTAATTAAAACCAGTTGTACCCGCAATTTAGAAGGGATTCCTTTCGTTAGATTCTAAATTTTATATCTAACGTAATTTCCTTATGAGAGACAGTTAAAGACGGAACATTTATCAATGTCACTTCTGCTGTTCCTTTCGACTCCGCCACTGAGGCTTATTAAATGGTTGCAAATCTCCGATTGTTCCACTCCTCAGAAATTATGTTTTGATTCTTCTCAAGTATTTTTATCTACAATACTTCATTCATCGTTTTAAAACATTAATAATTGTAGCTTTAATGTTTACCTCGCCTTCGCACTTCAGGTCACTACGTTTTTACAATTTAATAACATGCACATTTATTTTCCTCTTTCCTTGTGCCAATAAATTCTGTCTATCCACGTATATACGCGTCCTGTATTGCCCATGGATGCTATTTATGGCGGTGGCAGGCATCATGTGGCAAAGTATCCCTGATGGGAGGTACTACATATACACTTCCTCATGAGCTACATTTACCTTTGTGCTTGTATGAAGTATAAATAGGTTGGGACACAATATAAAGTAACATAAAGTATATATAAGACTTATTAAATCAGAGATTTGTTTTGTAGTCGTTCTGAAATGGTTACTTGTCAAAATTTGCGATATGTAGTGTATATTTATCGATAGGTATTCTCAGAAAATAGGCATAAAATCTTGATCCAATCCATTCTTCTCTCTTTTCCTCAGTTTATCGAGAAAGCGCTGCAAACTACGTAAAACGATTTCCAACTCACGATGGCTGTGGCTCTAAAATACTCTACACACATTGTACCAGAGCCTGGAATTGCCTTCCTCGCCTACTCTCAAACCGTCGTTCCTATATTCTGTAAAAGGTTGTTTTCTTCGAGTTTATTACGTAAAAATAATACAGTATGCATAATATATATAGCATGTTATAAATATAGTAGTAATTAGTAATATAATTACTTATTTATAGCGCTAAACAATGTTATGATGATAATATATAAGAGAACTTAGTTCCCTAAAAATATAATACTAACATATAAGAGACATTAGTTTAACCGGGAGTCTAGTTTTATCTATATTGTGAATCAAACATCACAAAAAGATTTATTAATGTTACACATCAGTGAAAGTTTATTTTGTTTGAAATGATACCAATCTGGTCTAAGGTTTCACAAAGAAAGGGTGGTGTCGGTTTATGAGTAAATTGTCTTATTTGCACCCTTGAACATGCAGAAATATACCTGAGATGTAAAGCAAAAATGAGTAAACCTTCCCTTAAATGTCTCTAATGTATTTATGATTGTAAATAAAATAGTTATTGATGATAGGTCACAGGTTTGTAAACCAATATTGCCACTGCGAGGGGAATGTAAATAGGCCTTACTGTCATCTAAAGGAACCAACGATGTTAAGTAACGCTTTTTTAAATAAATAAAAAAAATAATACTTTTTTCTAGAGTCAAGTTCTTTTTCTTCCCCTAAACACCTAAATCCACACACACACACACACACACACACACACACACACACACACACACACACACACACACACACACACACACACACACAGAGAGAGAGAGAAATACACACACACATGAAATGAAGCGAGGAATACATGAATCTTTCCATAGAAATTTAGAATTACTCTCATAATTAATTGTAAGTAACATATTTAATATAAAAAAGTGCTGTCACTGCACGGGAAATGTAAGGTATCAAACGGACATTCCTGACATCTAACAGGAATCCGTAATTCTCACGGACAAAGAAGTTACAAAATAAAAATCTTCTACCCAAATAAAATCTCTCCCTCTAGCAATATACACTCGAGGCACATAACGCGCATCTATTCAGAAATATTCCCAAAGTTCCTCTTTCATATGTCCGCTACAGAGGCAGCAATATTCCTCGAGGAGAAGGTTAAAAGCTTCGAGCTACAGTATTTGTATTGTTAAACGTATTTCGATTTTCTTGTCAAATATCAACTGAAGGTAAAACCTTAAAAAATAACAATGAATATCAAAAATACAACTTTAATAAAACAAAAATTAAACCTATGGTATAACCTTCACAGATACGATATAGGTAAATGTTACTAAAACTGTCCGTTACTTAGTTTTCAACAGTCTTTGGCTTTAGATCCGTGCATTAAAGTCTATTTTTTTTGTATTTTATATATTTTTGTAAAAGCGAATTTTTACCTTGTTTTACTAAACTACAAATAGCATGATAAACATTTTGTTTGTAATGTCTAATAAAAGTTATTATTACTATTATTATTAGTATAATTTTTTATATTAAATAACGTTTTAGATTTATTTGTCTTTTCTTTATATATTATCTTTTCTGTATTAACCGCAACAAACCCGATTGAATGCTTTTAGTAAAGTTTGCGCACAACGTACAGACTTATACGTTTGTCTCGCTGACAGTGCGCAAGCGCAGATCCCTCTTATCTAGAAGCTTAGCTGTCCGTAGATTATTATGACCGACATGATCCCAAATTTCCATAATGTTTGGCCGCCGGTGTTTGAAATCACTTTGCCCTTTCCCCTGCCCTGTTGGTTTTGGGCTCTGTATAATAGCGCCGTCATTAATAACCAAAGTGCGATGAATGGAGTTTTGGATTTGACAAGATGTTACAGAGATTTTATTGATGTTTACGTTAATTAATAGTTGTATATATGAAATAACAAATTCAGTACAAGTAACAAATTGGAAAGATTTACACAACGGTATAATTAAAGGAGATCAGCAAAACAAAGAAGCAATATTTAAATGTTAAAAGTAATATTTTTAAAAATGCCATTGATAGATATAAAAGCAAACAAATACTTAAAAAATATATACGAATAATACAAAAAACGGTTAAAAACGGTACAAAATTAAACATTCGCAAAATTACATAAGTGTTACTAAAAATACAAACAAAAATGACTATTAAGTAGGCACATTTATTGAGCCGTGTAGGGACTGACTATTGGCAAAACGTGACGTCAGCTTTAAGCTTGTTTTTACTTTAAAGGAAAATCTGACTCTGAGAACAAAATGTCTAACACAAATATACTTCCAAGAGATTTTAACTTTTACAAAGATTAACTTTCATTTACGTTTATTAAAAACGTTCGCTTTTTCTGGGACACTTTGTTTAGATATGACTACAAAACTCTAATCATGATATTATAATCCGTGTTTCTAATTGTTGAAATTGTTACTATATTTATCTTTATTTACAAACTTCCCTCCCCCACTTCATATGAACAAATATATTAAACTAAATTTTAAAAGCTGTAGGCCTAAATGATTTGAGAATAAACATCGATTTACCTAAATATTTAAGGATTTCTTTGAGTTTTTTTCAGTTCATTCTATTAGTTTACACTCTCTTTGTATATCTTGTGTAAAATTGTATTCGTTAATAAATTATTATTTGGTTATTCACTCAAATTAAAATACATCTTTTTATGACACTTCACGTTCATATGGTTTTTTCAATATTAATTCATTTACATAATTCATAATTGATTAGTTTTATAATTTTAGTTTTGTATAGGGAAACATTTTTCACAAAAAGGGGCAAGGTATGCATATAGTTATTTCGTTCCATTTTTATTAGAATAAGTAGTAACATATGATTTCATAAAAGAACTTAATTTAGGTTACTTCTGGTAGAACAGCTGTTTGAACGCATATATTATGTTACGTTATTTATATTAGTTGTAATAATTTAATAAAAAGTACGGAAAGAAAATTTTAACTTTGTTGAACCAAGTAGTGATTGATTTTAAAACATTTTTTGATTGTTTTTAATTTTTTTTAAAATATATTAACAAATAATTTACATTTGTTCTGTGTAATTGGACATTACGCTATGAAGAACTGAAGGTATGCCCCAGCAAGAATTGGACAATTTATTTTACCTCTGTAAAACAACATTTTTGGTAAACCCTTCTCCCAACCTCAAATGGTAAGATCCGAAAACTCATGTCTTACTTTTAAAATCCATATATTTTCCAAATCATGTTCCTAATTCCAAAACCCAGCCACTATAAATGTTAAAAGTTCGAAAGCTTCTGTGATCATCAATCACTTCGATCTTTTACCTCCATACACTTTGAAAGGCTAAAGTTTTACCTCAGAGATACGGTATGAGGCTAGCCTAACCTTAACGGACGCTCTTGTTGCCAGCAAGACATGGTAGGAAATACTGATTGTTTTATTCCCAAAATCAACATATAAAAATCGTCATTGGTAAACCTACCATGACAAGAGTAAAATGTATAAACGTGTAAATACAAAACTGATAACAGTACTAAACATCTGTTAACTTCACGTGAATCCATGATACATTCTCTATTAGTAGATGTAATTACATGAATATTTTTTAAAAGATATGTAAAATAACATTACTTATAACTTTTATAGTTTGTTGCTGGACAAACACTTTTTTTAAAAATAAAATCCACACATTTTACTCCCGTAAATAAATAACTTTTTTTGCAAGTAAAAATCTTCGCGTGACGTCATTGTTGTGTAACGCTTCACTTTATAAAACTCTTTTAATATAATTTTCTCGCCACACATTTGCTAATGAATGGAATCTGTTTCGATTAGGAATGACCGCTTCTGACACAAACAAACCGATTCCACGGCGCTATGAATAATGAATGAATTGTTTTAAGCTGAAGCCAATAATCAGCTCTAGGACTGAGTCTCCAGCGCTGCCTGGCTATATTGCGAGAGCCACTTTACTTATTGGCTTTCTTCCATTGTCCTTTTGTCAGGAAGACAGCCTATCTGCTCCTTCCATTATTTATTATTAAGTGTCTTTCACGTGAATGCATTACATAAAGCGCAAGATCAACCCTAAAAAGGGGTTAAAATTAAATTAAGTCAATTATTTTGTTACATTTTAGAAGTAAAAATAGTGTGTGTGTGTGTGTGTTTGTGTGTGTGTGTGTGTGTGTGTGTGTGTGTATGTGTGTGTATGTGTATGTGTGTGTGTGTCTGTGTGTGTGTGTGTGTGTGTGTGTGTGTGTGTGTGTGTGTGTGTGTGTGTGTGTGTGTGTGGTTGTGTGTGTATGTGTGTGTTTGTGTGTGTGTGTGTGTGTGTGTGTGTGTGTGTGTGTGTGTGTGTGTGTGTGTGTGTGTATGTGTGTGTGTGTGTGTGTGTGTGTGTGTGTGTGTGTGTGTGTGTGTGTGTGTGTGTGTGTGTGTGTGTGTGTGTGTGTGTGTGTGTGTGTGTGTGTGTGTGTGAGTAGAAGTGAAAAAGAGAGAGGAGGAGAAGGATTGAGGTGCAGACAAAACGAAGTACAGGAAGAAAGAGGTGCAGGAAGGAAGAGAGATATGTAAGAAGTAGTAGATGGAAATAGAAGTGATAGATTGAGGCGAAATGAAATGGAGAATAAGAAAGAGAGAGGAAAAGGTGAAACAGAGAGAGAGATAAGAAGAGGAACGGATTGTGTTTGTATCTCTTCATGCACTTGGAAGCAACACACCGAAACTAAAATGATCTTAAACTATTTTTTAATGACAATCACAAAAACAACGCATAGGGCTAAAGAAATTCTCTGGTAGGTAAATAGTATTTTTTTTTAACTAAGTAACAAGGTTAATTTTGTCATAAATGCGTTACACAGTTTTAAAATATAATATTAATATCTGAGGAAATGCCAACCTGTTCTCCCAACTCAACTAAGTGAGTTATACTGAACCTAGTCCTGGAAGGGTAGGCATACCTTACTCTCTAGTTTGGTCTTACACTCGCCATTTACTAAGAGCAATGTAATCCTAATGGCAAATTTATAATGGTAACCCTTAAAGAGCAATAGAACTACAAACACAAAGTTAATCAATGGATATCATTTTATTTCAAAAGGTATAAACAGAAATTGTTTAGAGTCAATTCCTACGTAGGCCAACAGAAAAAGCTTTTATTTTAGTTTCTTTTATTAAATATCTACAATAAGATAAATAAAGTAATATACGCTTAAAAACAGCTGCTTTACCACATGACGTTTAACATAGACCCTACATTCAGCTGTTTATGAAACCATACGTTATCATTTATTTTAAGCCAAATGGGAGGAAATAACTAAATTGCATACCTTCCACTTATTGTGAAAACGTTTTCTCCGTAATGTAATATTATTTGGATAACCTGTTATTACATCAAGTGCCATCCCCTACAAGTATTTGAAATGTAGTGGATGAATAGAAACTATTTCTTTAGTGGTTGAAAATTTGAACAAGATGTTTATAATTTTATATGTATATATATATATATATATATATATATATATATATATATATATATATAGATTGATAGATAGATAGATAGATAAATAGATATGTAAGGAGAGTCTAAAGTATCAGGAACAATTGAAAAACAAAAAATAAAATGTTTAAAAAAAAGATCGTTATCGAAAAGCTATGCTTGACCAAAAGTAGCTCAATTTAGCGAATACAGGCTGGAATTGACTCAGATAGAATGACAGCTGTCACACAAGATTTATAGTATAAAGCGATCTAGTGAAAACATCATCAGGATTCAAATTAGCCATATTCTTTTGAAATAAAACGAGTTGAAATGACGCAATCTTAACCGAACGCTGACTTCAAAATAAACCTCCTGTAGCTTTGTAATTTGCGTCGAGAGCATTTGTTACAAACTTTTCCGGAAAGAGATATTTACAAACGAAATAGATATAAAGCTGTTCAGTTTTACTCACAAGGACCAACTATCTCGCTTTGGTAGTGCTTTAAAGAGTTTAGGATTGTAGGGAAGCTTCAAGTTCCCTTTGTTTAATGTTTTTTAGTCTGACAACTGGCCCTTATTGGTTGCGTCTTTGAAGTACGAATCCAGTTATATTGGCCTCTAAAAGTAAAGTGTCATTCGATACTCGTTAACGAACAAGTGTTAGTCTGGGAGAGTTGTGGCACATTTTGCCTAATATTGTTGATGGCGTTCTAGGCGCACTATACAAGCCGCAAAGCAAACCTGTCTTTAGAGAAGTATTCTACGTTATTTACAGGCGTTTCTGTGTTGTACTGCAATAGAAAAATATTTTTATCCTCACTGTTTCTATTATTTTTCTGCTTTTTGGAAACCTTTTAAAAGATTAGTTTTAAGCAAAAAATGAATCATATTTATGTGTTTCGTATTAAACTCCAAAACACGAAGTTATAGTTTATTGAAGTGTCATTATTAAAAACTGTTTAACTTCAATTTATCTATACTAAGTCGAGGAAAAAAAAAATTAAAAAAAGAGTAAGATAGGTCTATGTAAGGTACCAGCCGAGGTAAATTATAAAACAGAACTTTTAAACATATATCTTTATAATGTAGTCTCTATATATATATATATTTAAGATCAAATAATACACACAAATACAGGAATATTTAATTTATTGAACAATAAACTCAAAGCTTTCCGTTGGTTTACATTACAAACATCTTCAGGAGTTACAATAGTAAGAATGATAAAAGAACTGTGTGAATTGACAGTTCTTTTATCATTCTTACTATTGTAACTCCTGAAGATGTTGGTAATGTAAACCAACGGAAAGCTTTGAGTTTATTGTTCAATAAATTAAATATTCCTGTATTTGTGTGTATTATTTGATCTTAAAAATATTCTAACAGGAAAACACATTTGATATTCTATATATATATATATATATATATATATATATATACATACATATATATATATATATATATATATATATATATATATATACATATATATATATATATATATATATATATATATATACATATATATATATATATATATATATATATATATATACATATATATATATATATACATATATATATATATATATATATATATATATATATATATATATAGAGAGAGAGAGAGAGAGAGAGAGAGAGAGAGAGAGAGATGGATGAGTGTATAAACGGATGAACGGGCGGGACGGGACGGTACGAGACGGGACAGACAGATAGCCAGCTGAAAAAAATAGATAGATAGATAGACAGATCGATTTTCGATAGATGGATGGAAAAGTTGCACACTCACACGCACGCACACACCACAATATTTCCCTTCTTAATCGAATATAAACCTATACTATACAAACCATATTATTGTGGATTTTGCTTTTAGTTCTTTTGATTTCATTTATGTTTCTTCGGATTGCCTTTTTCTTTGATGTTTTCCGATTTTATTTAAAACAAGGTAGAGCAAAAACCTGAATGCGTGGATAAGACGTACGTATTGATATAGAATGCGAAAATAAAAGTAGGAAGGAGCATTTTCGTCCTCCCAAAGGAATTGTTTAGGAAATGGAATTCCGTATCGTTGACAAGTAAACTTCGCCATTTTTGTATTCGAACCACCTAGTTAGGCTACATTTTTTTTCTCATGAATCTTCCATTCATGTGTGAATAGTTCTTTTTAGTAAACATTAAATAAAAAACTTATAATAAATTCACCATATACCTATTTTTTTTTAATGAGTGGTTTCTAATTCAATAAACCCACCGTGGAAATTAGTTTGTTTGATTATTTTTGTAATTTTGGGCGCGTTTGTGTGTGAATATTTTATCATCGGAAGGTTTGTTAGTTGATGTTTAATACTTCAAAGTTTTAATCATTCGACTCTCGTTGAAATAAATCCACGTAAAACATTGATTAAAATAGGAGAAAGCAAAAATTATCATTTAACAGGAATGTATAACGAAGGGCTTCAGTATCTAAGTCCAAACTTTAAAGTCCATTACTGAGTAAAGGTTAAACAATATTTCAAGACGTTCTATTGATCCTATCGACGCAAGCTATGATTAAACACTAACCTAACTCCATATGTAGTTTTGTTCACATTTTTATTTTCAACTTTGCCTTTATAGGGGTAACTGAAAGGCAAACTGTTTCATAATACAACATGTTGGAAATCCTTCCTGAATAGTGCAATTGTTAAGTGATACAAATAAAATTTACCAATTTTAAGAAGCATACCTGACAGCTAACTCAAAATGAAAAGTAATCACCCTAAACCAGGCATCCTCACTACGCAGCCCGCGTTCCGTATGCGGCCCTCGGGACTATTTTTTGCGGCCCTTAGATGGTTAGGATTGAAGTCAAAATAATTTTTGTTGCTGTGTTATGAAAGACGTTGTTAAGATCGTGAATTTCATAAGATCAAATGAACTGAACCACAGAACTTTTCAAGAGTTTTTGAAAGAACTTATTTTGCAATACGGGGATGTGCTTTACCACACAGAAGTTAGATGCCTGAGTAAGGGTAAAGTTTTATAACGTTTCTTCAGCATTCGACATGAGATTACTTTGTTTTTGGCTACAAAGAACAAAGAGTAGCCTGAAGTTTATAATTTTAGTTGGTGGCTAAAAGTAGCGTTTCTTACTGACACAATGGGCATTATGAATGAAACGCTGACTAAATTGCAAGGAGACTATAATAACATTGTAACTAAGATGATGAGTATCGTATTTGCACATGAACAAAAACTCAATATGTATATTGAAGAACTATCAAACGGTGATTATTCCCGCTTCCCTTCAGTTAAAACACTGTTTGATGAAAATCCTGATGAAAGTCAAAATGTTTCCGATTTACTAAAACTGTTGAAAGACCTGAAGGAAGAAATGTCTCAGAGGTTTAGTAACTTCAGGGAGTATCAGGAACCATTTCAAGGTAGAAAATCCATGGGCAATGAAACCAGCTAATGTAGCTCATCTTTCTGTTTTTAAATATGAAGCTAGGGATTTGAAAAATGAATTAATCCATCTTCAGAACGATACGGAACTGAAAAGTATTTTTGAAGAAAAGATGAAGAATAAAGCTCACTATGAGTTTTGGAGGGTTGTTGAAAAGGACAAATTTCCTAACTTACTTGAATGTGCTCAGAAAATATTGTGTGTTTTTTCAGTAAGCTGAAGTTTGTAAAAAACAAGTACAGATCTAGGCTAACAAGTGAGAATTTTGAGAACATTTTAAGAATTTCAGTTTCTTCCCAACCTGCCAACATAGATGTCTTATTAGAGAACTGTGAAAGATTTCGCCCATCAACGTCAAAGAATTAACTAAGTAAAAAAAATACATTTTCAAACTTTTTTATGCGCAAAACAGTTTATTTATGTTGGTAATGTAATAAACGTATGTTATAATCATATTGTTTGTCAGTTATTTAGTGCCTCTTGTACTTGCGGCCCTCAGGAAAATTTTATGCAAACGTTTTCGCTCTCAAAGTATTCCTAGTGAAGACCCCTGCCCTAAACTTTAGATATAGTCGGTTTATTTTGAAAAAAAACAAAATTAAATATTATTGATTGAACTACACATAAAATATGAAACACAGCGGACTCGTCAATAATTAAAATACGATGCTATTTTTGAAGATATGTAGGATATTAATAATAATCTCTTTCCAGCCTATTCATTGCAGTCTCCAGGTGGAACCATATTTCTCAAGCTTTGGGACGCCAAATCTTATTTCAGATGAAAGGTCTGGAATCTTTGAAAATAAACACTTGACGAGGAAAGGTTTACTGGTACGTTGCAAGGTCAAATATGTCTTTCAGCATTACCCATCTGTCCATTTATATATAGATCTGTTTTAATATATAAATTGCCAAAATTGTGTGACAAATTGTCAAAACTGATTTATATAAAGCAAACTTACACATAGAGAAAGAGAGAGAGAGAGAGAGAGGGGGATTAAATATGTATCAAATGGAGCGATTTCAAGTAAATGTATAAAATCATGTACATAAACAAAGCAAAAACTATTACATTAAAATTTTCCGTGTCATTACGCCGTTAATAAACTAGGCAACTAACTTCAATTCACTACAGCCTGTCGCCAAGGAGTGGAAATGAGACACTTTCAAGTTTGCTGTGGATTTGCATATTATTAATGAAGTAGTGAGGTATAAATTTATATTATTTTGTAAGATATTCTACAAATATAAAACAACATACTATTTGTGCTACGGGTGTATCTTGTGATGGTGTTTTTACCTTCGGTGGTTGAATGTATGTAACTAATTTCCGAAATACGTCATAAACTAATATTATATATGTAGAATAATATGATAAGTTATATCTATTATTGTATATGCATAATATATTATACGTTATATTATGTTGACATAAATGAGACTACAAGAAAAGAAAAGGATCCTTACGATGATAAAATGCCTTTGAATGGCATCACTTAGTTCAAACATAATTTAAAACTTGTTTGATTTTAAAATGGTTAGATTGTTGTGTGGGCATCTGTGTGACGTCTATTTACTTTTTGAAACCTGTTCTGTGTGATGTAGTTTTCCATTACATTTTTTTAAACAAAATTCAAGAAAACATATTATATTAATGTATTAGTTTTTTAATGGTCAGTCGAGAACTATAAATATAGAAAATAATATTTGGCTTCCTACAATATTGTCGTGGTTTGAAGTGCTGTGGTCAAAGGCACACGCGCGCGCGCATGGACACACACGACACACACACGAACACACACACACACACAAACACACAACACACACACAGACACACACACACAAACATGCAGGAGTTAGTTATATATTTCTTGAATCAGCATCCGGACGTACGAATTAACCTTTCCAGTGGCTCACCATTAAGACTGTACTGGCATTTAACCAATTTACAACCCCGTCCACGTTTTTAAACTAATTACGCGTTTCCCTGGCCAGAAAATATACAATTCAAAACAAAATACGAAAAGATCTGAAAATTCTATTATGCATATACTCGTATTTCGAAATTTCAAGACGTCAAAATATGAACGAAAAATCCTAATCAAATGAAAACACAATAGATTTGTAAAATTTACTCAAGTTTGACTTTAATGATAAATATGTGGAGGGGAAATTCTTCATATAATCTTTATTTCTGTTAGAAATATTGGTATACGTACATTCTTCTGGCTTTCCTAACATCAAAACTTTATTCTTCATTTGCTTATTTAACAAAGAACTGTACTTTAGTAAAGTTTAAAGTTTTGATAATGGAGTCTTTTCGAGAAGCGTCATCGAAGAATAATGTTATAAGATTAGGAAATGCGATGTAGTCATATGTATACGAATAGTGGAGATAGAGAATAAAACATTTACAATTATAAACAAAAACGTGAAAACAAAAGATTTTATTTGGTCCATAGAATGAATTCCCATTAGAAATAAATTTATCTATAAACGTATAATAGGTTTCTCCTAACATAAACACTAATAATCATAAATTACTTTTTATTAGGTGATAAAATAAGGGCCTTAACAATAAAGGGATCGTAATATTGTAAATTGTAATAAATGCTACGAAACGCGATGTTATTACGTTTTGTATGGTCGGGTAAGTTAAGGTTAAGAACAGCAAACTCCCCCTGAGTGATTAAGTTATACCAATATCCCCAAGATTATCCCCTACTAGTTTAATTACATAAATCTCTTTAAGTGTCTCCCCTAATAATTATTTGACATAAATCCCATCATGTGTCCTTCGTAATAAATATTTGACATAAATCCTATCAAGTGTATCCCCTAATCATTATTTGACATAAATCCCATCAAGTTTCTCTCCTAATAATTATTTGTAATAAACCCCATCAAGTGTTTCCCCTAATAGTAATTTGACATATATCCTATAAAGTGTCTCTCCTAGTAATTAATTGACATAAATCCCATTTAACTGTCTCCCCTAATATTTAATTGACATAAAACCATTAAGTGTTTCCCCTAATGAGTATTTGACATAAATCCTATCAGATGTCTCACTTAATGATTATTTGAAATAAATCCTATCAAGTGTCTCCACTAATGATTATTCGACATAACTCCCATCAAGTGTCTCCCCTAATGATTATTTGACATAAATCCCATCAAGTGTCTCCTCTAATAATCATTTAACATAAATGGCATCATATTTCCCCTAATAATTGTTTGAAATAAATCCCATCAAGTGTCTCCCCTATTAATTATTTGACATTATTCCTTTCAAGTGTCTCTCCTAATAATTATTTGACATAAATCCCATCAGGTGTCTCACCTATTAGCTAGTTGACATAAGTTCCATTAAGTGTCTCCCGTAATGATTATTTGACATAAATCTCCCCTAGTGTCTCTCCTAATGATTACTTGACACAAATATCACTTAAGGAGAAAAGAGAATGTCGTGCCTCTGGTTTTACATCTTGTTACAGCATAGACTAGACTTGAGATACGGTGTTTAAATAGACAAGGTTGTTTGATAGCTGGAT